>ML857487.1:0-26958 GCA_009831015.1 Picea engelmannii
TTAATAAATTTTATCTAATAACTCCCCCCCCTCCTCCCACCCTCTATAGAGGGTGCAGGAGGTGGGGGGGCGAGGGGCATTATTAGATAAAATTTATTAGTAAATTTTATCTAATAATTCCCCGCCCCCTCCCACTCTTAATAAATTTTATCTAATAATGCCATCCCCCTCCCACCCTCTATAGGAGGGGGGGAATAAATTTTATCTAATAATGCGCCCCCCGCTATAGAGGGTGTGAGGGGGTGGCATTATTAGATAAAATTTATATAGAGGGTGGGAGGGGGTGGCATTATTAGATAAAATTTATTACTAAATTTTATCTAATAATGCCACCCTCTACCAATGATGAGTTTTCCATTTATGGTTGCAAATATATGGATCAAAGATTGTTCCATAACTATATATAGCATATTTAGCATCAATAATGGCTATATCCAAACACATAAGTTCCATAGTGTGAAGTGGAATGCGATTTTTCAAATTTATGAATTCAAATGTATAAATAGTATTTTGAAAGTGTGTGAAAGGAATAAAAAGATCTACCCATACATCTACATATATATACCCATACATCTACATATATATACCCATACATCTACATATATACATAAGAGGGTTGAATATGTAAACACTATGGATTAATCATGTGTAAAATTATCTCAACCTTTTATTCGGAGAGTATGTAAGCACTATGGATTTTCACTCTACCTATTTAAACATATAAAATTCCTAGTTTGATTTTTCTCTCGAATGTAATGCATGATGAAATTTTTATCATAGTTTAGCTTTTATATAAACAGGAACTTAATTCGTAATCTTATCTTACTTTACTAACTAATATATATATGGTTTATTTCGTGTTCATAAAATGACAACGCGCCATATACACAGTGGAAGCTTAATGTAAAATAGTTGTACAAAGTATTATGACATCAAATTATTATTATCTTGATAACTAATGGGTATATTACATCTACCCTATTTTTGTTTTTGTAGGTTGATAGTTTCCATAGAATTGGAATGTCATATTGTACGATGAATCCTTCTTATATATGTAGGGATAACGGTTTCCTTCAATTTTGTTCGGTTAATATCTACACTAGTTAATGATCGCAGAGTCACCTCATTAGTTCTCTATTGACTAACTTTATTTCCTTTTTTGTTTTAATGTATAATTTTTGAGGAGGCTATGCATTCGATTCCTTATTCATTGCTCTTAGGCACCCATAAAGGTCATCTTAGTGCACCTTAGTGGTCCCCGTTAAGAGCCCAAGTGTACTTCCCAATGGGATAATCAAAAAACTTCCCAAGGCACCTTCCTTGGCTACCACAATTCCTTGGGAGTGCTACCAATTGAAAAAATGGGTTCAATTTCCCTTTGTCTCTTTATTAAATACTCACAACTAATTTCCCCATACACCAATAATTTCTAAATTGGTGAGATAATCAATATTAACTGGGATTTTTGTTACCTACATGCCCACACATATCCTTTTTTACATAAATATAGGTGATGTTGATATGGATATGTTGGAAGGAATTTGGGGTAGCACTGAGAATAACAAAATAGAATCTTTAGAAACAAAAAAGAAGAAATAATATTCCAAGAATATCGATGGTGTCTAAAGGCACTGTTTCATCATTTAATCATAGTGTATTGTAATCAAAACATCACAATGCCTCATTGAATACACATTATTTCACACATATATCATCGATCCGTGGGGTTCTTTATTTATAGTCTTTTTGTCTAAACAATTTCCTTAAAATGGGTAAGATCTAGTTCACAAATAACAATCGATGGTTGTAATAGTTTCCAACAAACCCACGTTGTCTTTTCATCTAGCTAACTTTTGTAGTTGACCCTACCACCCAATCATCCATCACATAGTTGATTGCCTGACAGGTCGATCCATTGACCGGATGTCTCCAGCTACTAGTTGACCACTCAAACGACTATCGCTAGTCATTCATCTATTGCTCGATCGGATGTCTCCAACTATTATTCGACTGCTCAAATTAATATCTATTAGTGGAATTCTCATCCAATTGTATCCATTAGAGGTGTGATGAACCATAAAAAATTGAGGTTCTATAACCCCTCATTAGCAAATGGTTTTGGAGGTTTAAGAAGTGAAATTATGTCATCAAGACAACCCTACATAATTGTAGCTTCCTGAAGCCCAAGAATATCATGTAGATTAACAAACTTATCTTCAGACAATGATTTTGTAAATATATCATTAATATAATCATCGATTTTGTAATAGAAAAGAGTGACAACCTTATATTGAACTAACTATCGCATGTAGTGAGCTTGAAGTTCAATGCGCTTCATTTTATTGCAGGAAAAAATATTATCAACAACCTAAATTGCATTTTGATTGTCATAATAGAGGGTAGTCTAGGCCTAAAGAAGAAACCCACTTCAAGGATAACACCTTATAGTAGATAATTTTATGGATCCCCCCCAAAAAATTGTCCCTTATATGTTTATAGAGGAGGTGTTATTAGAGAAATTCGAGCAACATTTTTAACATTGGTGTGCCTAAATCAATTGAACGCACCAATGCTCTTACAAAACATAATGCCTTGATTCTTAACAAGTAAAGAATATATATAACCATTATTAATCTAAAATACTAAAATATCACTTTTTTTTTTATCAAAAATAAAACATATCTTAGTGCTCCCCAATAACAAAGCATACCTCCTCCATGGGTAACCATGGGATGGGGTGTTAATGCTTTCATCATGAGGAAAAGCTTGGGACTTGTGTCCCTTTCCACCCATCCCTTCCATATACATCAAGGGTGCATGGAGGGAAAGTATACTATTTATAATATCCAAAGAATTAATTTGATGAGCAATTTGAAAAGTCTAGGGAGTGTCATGGCTCCAACTCTTGGTATAGTTGTTGAGCAACATACTTATCACCAAGGATTTCTATCAATTACTCTAGTTAATGCTAAGATTATGGTATACAGATACAACATGATGGCAATGAATTCTAACAATCGATCTTGCACGATATGTTTCCACCAGAGGCTTAATTCATTCGGGTTCCTTTGGATGCATGAGATTAGTTCTCATGCTTCCTTGATTGTTGTCGCTGGTTCTATCTCTCTTTAAATGGCACAAGATCAATAACTTGGAAGGGTTTTCCAGGGTAGAGGATCATGGTCTAATGGTGGAAGAAATCCAAGAAGTTGCATCAGACACATCAATGATTGGTGTTCATCAGAGGGGGACTCTAGAGCTGGAAGAAATGCAGGTGCATTAGGAGGAGACCATATTTTGGGGATGTACAGTAGAATGGGTGGAGGAGTTAGCTTCACCTATGGAGGATTTGGAGGTTCACGGTGAAGAAAAAGAAATTATCCCTCCATGCAGAAAGGGCTTCCACCTGAAGCGTCCAAAGAAATCCAACAAAATGATTCCTTTGAACCTTCATAATGAAAACTAGTGGATGAGCATATTCAACTCATATTTTAAGTTCAAGGGGAGGTGGTGGGATTGAAACTAAAAATGTAACAGTTAGATGCCAATATATCCTTGGTACTAGACCTGTGTTCCTGCCTCTTGACCCACCAACATGCCGAGAATTAGGACCTTGAACACGTGGCCACACAAATGTGACTATTCTCTTGCATACAAGTCATTCATCCAATCCGTAGGGAGCTTAGGACAATGTCAAGTCTCAAGCTAGTCATCGTTTTCCAGCTTAAGATTGAAACCTTAGTTTTTGTTTTATTTCTTTTCTTATGTCCTATAGTCAGTTTACTGTTTTAGTCTTGCAAAGAACATATGAAATTTTTTTCGTCCATGGGGATGTTAACATTTTGATTCTAACCGAGTCTTAGGTTGGTTTCCAGTCTTGGCGACCCAAGCCTCATCTAACTCTGCATGTAATTTCCATGACTATTTGAAGCTAATACAATTTCTAACTTACCAATAATAATAACGAAGTGAACCAGTGTGTGTATAACGAACACACCATAATTGATCTGTATTTTATGAGCAAAAGGAAATGAACACAAATTATTATGATTATTAACACATAGACACAAGGAAAAATAACAGAGATACAATAAAACTAGCTTCTATTCAATAAATAAATATGTTGAAACTCTAAAATGCAGAGTGAAAACAAGCTTTCTAGAATGGTGGTGGCTTATCTCTGTGAAGAGATGTGACGACTACGCTCATTTACAAGAAGATGATTAAAATGAGTCTCTCAAATCCTTTTTACAATAAACATGAATTCCAAATCCCTAGAAATCCAAAAACCTAACCCTAGGAAATGAAGCGCCAAAAGTCATGTGGGCCCTCGTTGGGGTAAGTTAGTACATCAACTTCTTGGGGTCATAAATTTTGCATACGATCTCCATTTTAGGTGCACGATATCCCATTGGAAAGGTCTATCCACATAATACAAATTATGCCGTCAAAATATAACTTTGTCTATAGTTTGACTATACCAATCCCTAAAAACCCTGTTTAGGGCCTCAAAATGGCCCTGGAAGTTCAGGACCCGAAAACTAGGAAAAAAAATACCAAACTAAAAAACTGCTAAGATGAGCTAGTTGGAATAGGTGGGTGGCCACTGATATCCACCTAGATTAATCCTCCCATCTTCAGAAGAAATGGTCTCCATTATGTTGATTTCCCCCTTCAGATGAGGAAATTTCTGCTAAATTTGGCCTCGAGTGAGCCACTTTCCTTGGTGTAGGAGTTGCCCTGCTTTGACAACCCGATAAAGTTGGATCCTCTTCTGGCGAGTTCCCTTGACCTGTGTGTCAACGATATGATCAGTGGAGGCATGTTCCATACAGTTAGGTTTGAGCTCTATTGGTGTCAAATGTTATGCTATCTATGAGGTGTCCAATAATGGTGGAAAATATGGCCAAAGGAGATCCACATTGAACACTAGGTTCAAGCCAAGGAAGGGGGAAATGTTGAGCTGAAAAGAATTCTCTCCCACAACCTTGGTGATGGTGTAAGGTCTATAACATAGTGGAAAAATCTTCTGATGGGGGCTTGTAAGGAGTTCTTTCTGCAAGTGCAACCAGACTTCAGTTTGAGAATGGGACAAGTCTTCGTGGGTGGCCATAAAGGGTAGTGGAACATCCATGGGACCCAATGGTTGAAATCCCAGCCCCACCTGAAAGGGGATGTGGTCGATTGAGCTATGTATGGATCTGTTTTAGCTATACTAAACATAGGGAATACTCTCATCCCATGTGCAGGGGTGCTTGGAATTGTACATGCATAGGATATGCACGATCATGTGGTTGAATACCTCGGTTTTGCCATCCGTCTGGAGGTGGAAGGTAGTGGATTTGGTGAGCTTGGTGTCTAGTAGTGACTAGAGACTCGACCAGAATGTGCTGAGTAACCGGTTATTCCGATCTACGATAATGGTTTTTGGTATCCCAAAATTTACCCACACTCTTTCAAATTAGAGCTTGGCAGTGGCCTCCATTGTGATTCTCTTCTTGTAGACAACCATAATCGCCATATTGGAAAAGTGATCAACAACCAAAAAAACATAGTCATTGCCCTGCTTGGTGGATGGAAGGCCCGACATGTAGTCCATTGAGATGGATTCCCAGGTCTTGTCAGGAGTAGGAAGAGGGGTGTACATGCCTTATTTCTTAGAGTTCAATTTGGCAATAGCGTAGGAAGTGCAAGACCTGATATACTTGGTGACATCCTATCAAATTTTCGGCTAGTAGAAATGTTGTTGCAACACTGACACTGTCTTTTCTACATCGAAATTTCCTACCACCCGACTATAGTGGGATTCCCAAATCATATTCGCTCGCTCTCTTGATGGAACACAAAGATGGCCCAAATGGCACAATATCTCATCCTGAAGATGGAAATTAGTGACAATTGTGTTTGCGCCCAACATATGGTAGGTGGTGGCGAAGTCAATATATTTCTCATAGAGGCGGGGCCATCAAGAGGTCTTGTGGTTGCAAGAGTCTAGTACCATGGTGAGTGTCGCGACTTGAGGTCGGATGAGGAAATCAATGGCGCAGTTGGTACTTCATGTATTATACTTGATGTTGAGGTGGAACTAGTGCAAGTATGTGGACCACTTCTGATGGCGGTCATTCTATAATTTTCCTTGTGTCTGCATGAATTGCAACGACTTATGATCAGTGTGGATGAATGTTTGCTTCCAGAGAATGTAATTCCTCCACTGGTGGTAGGCTTGCACAATGGAGTACATTTATTTGTCATAAGTAGGGTACTTAAGGATGACCTATGATAGTGTCTCACTATGATAACCCATGGGGTGGGCATGCTAAGTGACAATTGTGCCCACAACATACTCTGAAGCATCTATCTCGATCTCAAAGGGATGTTGCAGGTCACGTAATGAAATAACTTGGGCTGAGCACAAGCGCTGCTTCAAATCATTGAACGCTTATTGTTGGGATAGGCCCCACACAAAATTTTCCTTACTACCATCCTTGGTTACTTGGTTGAGGGCCCATACAGTATGGAAGAATCTCAACACAAACTTGCAATAGAAATTGTCAAGGCCTAAGAAGATCCAAATCTCAGTGAGTGTGGTTGAGGCTGGCCAGTCATGGATGACCTATATCTTGTCTAGATCTACATGCAAACCATGCTCATCAACAATGTAGCCTAGGTACTAGACCTTATCCATGCCGAAGGAGAATTTTTCCAAGTTGGCATATAGCTTGTGTTGCCACAGAGTGTGTAGAACTTGATGAATATGCTACAAGTGTTCCGCCCAAGTCTTTTTGTAGATGAGGATGTCATCCAAATACACCACTAAAAAAAAATTGGTGAAATGTCACAAGAGATCATCCATCATCCTCATGAAAGTTGTTGGAGCATTTTTAAAACCAAAGGGAATGACCAACCATTCAAAAATCCCTTCTTTTGACTTGAAGGAAGTGTTCCATACATCTATCTTCTCTATTGGGACTTGATGGTAGCAAAAGTTTAGATCAATCTTACTGAACTATTTCCTCCCCTTGCAATGATCAAGGAGATCGTCGATTCGGGGAATTAGGTACTAGTTCTTGACTGTATTTTTATTTAGGGTCCGATAATCAATGGAGAGTCGCCATGTCCTGTCTTTATTCTGCACAAGCATGATTGTGATTCCACAAAGTGATTATATGGGTCAGATGTGCCTCTTTTGGAGTAGTTCTTGGATCTGACTCTTCATCTCCTCATTTTCTAAAAGACAGAAGCGATAGACTGGCCCATTGGGTAGCGATGCGTCGGGGGTTAGATCGATGAAATGCTTCACCTGGAAGTGCAGAGGTACCCCAGTAGGTGAGGAGAAGATGTCTTTATATTCTTCCATAACCTTATCCACTTACTTATGCTACATGGAGAGGTCGGCCATGGAGGTCCTGGATGTGGATACAATATTTTTCTCACTCTGAGAGTGAATCACAAAGAAGAAAAAATTCCCAATATGAGAGATGATGATCCAGATTATTTTCGGCAAGAAATGAGAATGGAGATATAACACATAAATATTAAGAGATATTGCAAGAGAGACAACAATATAAAAAATATATAGCGGAAATATAACAAGAGTCACAGATATACAGTAATACACGATTTCTATTAACGAAATAAATGTACAGAGACTGTAAAATACAGAGTGAAAGACTCGCTAGAATGGTGGTAGCTTATATCTGAGAAGAGATGTGATGGCTACTCACATTCGTGAGAAGATGATCATTACAATGAGGCATTAAGGGGATTTTTAACAAAAGTAAAATCCAAAACCCTAACCCCGGAAAACAAAAAAGACAAAAGGTTTGTGGGCCCCGATGGGGGTAGTTGATACGTCAACTTCCCAGGGGCGTAACTTTTGCATATGATCTTAGTTTGGGGCGCTCAATAGCTCGTTGGAAAGATATATACGAGAACTATAAATTTTGGGTGAGAAACATATCTACAATCCATGTTGCTCCCCGTTTTCTCAAAAAACATTGTCTAGGGCCTCAAAATGGCCCCAGAAGTTAAAAATTGCTAAAAATAGTAAATTACCAAAATTGCCAGAAACATATTTTGGGTCAGTTGGAGAAGGTGGGTGGCCACTGATATCCACCTGGATCAATCCTCCCTCCTTAGGAAGCAATGGTATCCATTGCATTGAGTTCCCGGGGGAGAGGGAAAATCAATTGTTGAATCTGAATCTTGGTGAGTTGCTTGTCTTGCTAGAGACGTTGCACTGCTTGGTTTGTTGAAGGTTGTCACGAACCTGTGGCTATAAGGGTTGGAAATTTTTAACCAGTCTGGCTACATGAGATGATTGTGTGCAGAAGGAATCTTTGTGCTTTGCAGCAACCTTGTCGACCTGCTTCTGGTCGATAAAAGGTGCTTGGGCCGAGGTTGTAGTGGCTGCAACATCCTTTTGTTCCCCTTTTGAACAGATTTTAGAGAAGATGAATTTTGTAGTATGAGATACTACCTTCCAACACTATTTAGGTGGGGGAGTAGTTGGAACTACCTTTGGTATCCTGTAGAGATAACCCCCCAGAGTAATAATGACACTATGGGGTCGAGACTCATAAATAGCATGGCGCTTCCACATATATGGCTGGCCCAAGAGAACATCACAAACATCCAATGGGGAAACATCACATAATACCTCATCCTTGAAGGGCTGGATGCCGTATGACAATCGACACTACTGGCTGACATGAAGATCTCGTCCTTGGCGAAGCCACCCAACGTTGTATGGCTGTGGGTGTGGTGTTGTCGAAAATCCCAACTATTTGACGACCTCTGCTGAGATGAGGTTCTCCTGGCTTCCACTATCAACAATAAAATGCAGCGGGGTCCCCTTCACCGACATCTGTGAATGAAAAAGGCGCTCCCCATCTTCTGGTTGAATTGTTGCGGTCGCGACAATAGCAGTGGGGTCTGCGTCCATGATCTGTCTTTTACCAATATTTTTAGAATTAGATTCTGAATCAGGGTTCATCTCCTTGTCTTTGATCTTCGCCACCAATGACTATTTTGAGTGACATTCATCGGTGTTGTGATAGGGGATTTTGTGGAAATCGCACCATTTTCCAGTGTCCTTCTTTGTCTTCCCGTGACCCTTCTTTTCTTGTGGCTTGGACTGGTTTTCGGGAGACTGTTTGTTAGGGTTGTCTTTGTCATACTTTGGTTGTTACAGATTTGCAGACCCAAACTCTCGTTTGTTCTGGTGCTTAAATTTCTGCTCGATTTTAACAACATATCGATAAGAAGCACCGAGTGATGAGATGTCCAGAAAATCCATTTCAGTTTGGATGTATCTGTGTAGAGCCCCACAGTATTTCAGAACCAAATGTCATTCATAGTCTTTGATACCCAGCTTGGTGCGCAAGGTATGGAAGGTATTGGTGAAATCTGGAACTGCTTGGCCCCTCTCTTGCTGCAGTGTGGTCCATCTCATGTATTTTTCCTCATAGTTGCCAACAGGGTAGTACTGTTCCTTTACTGCATCCACAAAAAAATCCCAAGTGGGATCGACCCCATATATTCTAGACTCCTCTGTGGAAATATACTCCCAGTAAGTTTCCCACCAATGTTTGACATGGGGGAGAGCCTTAAGGAGTGCGAAGGTGATCTTTTCCTTATCGAAAAAATTATGAACAGAGAAATAACCTTCTAGTAGATTTAACCATTTATGAATATGTGCCTGATGCTATCGGTAGGCGTTCAAGGATGTGGGAAAAATTCTCCATCATTTCGTCCCTCTGTCGCGTGAGAGCTTACTCAAGCAACAAACTGATAGGAGCGTATTCTCTGTCATTTTTCTTTTCTTCTTCCATTGAGGATTTCTTGGGTGTGAGAGAGTGATTGTCCTCAAGAGAGACAAGCTTGAGACCCAACTTTCTATACTCGGACCTCGTCGGGGACATGCACTGAAAACGATCAAGAGCAGCCTGCTCTGAAACCATTGATCCAGATTATTTTCGGCACGAAATGAGAACGTAGATATAACACAGAAATATTCAGAGATATTGCAAGAGAGATAACAATATAACAAAGATATAACATAAATATAACAAGAGTCACAGATATACAGTAATACACAATTTCTATTAACGAAATAAATGTACAGAGACTGTAAAATACAAAGTGAAAGACTCGCTAGAATGGTGGTAGCTTATCTCTGAGAAGAGATGTGATGGCTACTCGCATTCGTGAGAATATGATCATTACAATGAGGATCTAAGGGCCTTTTTAACAAAAGTTAAATCCAAAACCCTAACCCCGAAAGACGAAAAATCCAAAAGGTTTGTGGGCCCCGATGGGGGTAGTTGATATGTCAATTTCCCAGGAGCGTAACTTTTGCATACGATCTCCGTTTGGGGCACTCAATAGATAGTTGGAAAGATATATACAAGAAATACAACTTTTGGGTGAGAAACATCGATCTATGATCTATGTTGCTCCCTGTTTTCTCAAAAAACATTGTTTAGGGCCTCAAAATGGCCCCAGAAGTTAAAAATTGCTAAAAATAGTAAATTACCAAAATTGCCAGAAACATATTTTGGGCCAGTTGGAGAAGGTGGGTGGCCACTGATATCCACCTGGATCAGATGAAATTCCTACATTTCTTAGCAGAGATCAAGGAAATGGAACTAAGTGGGACTACCTCATGTATCATGTAAAATTTTCTGTTCAAAGTAATAATAACATTGTGAGGCCTAGAATCATATACAACACTATCTTTCCATAAATGAGGTTGGACCAAAATAACATCACAATCTTCAAGGGAAGAAACATCACACAACACCTCATCTTTTAAGGGCTTGATGTCGTATGACAACTGACACTGTTGGATGACGTGAAGATCGCTTCCTTGGTGGATCCATCAGATGGTGTAGGGATGTGGGTGCGGTGTTTTCGAAAAGGAAAGTCACTTGAATACCTCCATTGATATGAGGTTCTTATGGCTACCGTTATCAATGATGAAGTGTAGTGGGTTTCCTTTCACCCACATCTATGAATGAAAGAGGCACTCACCTTCCTTTGGCTCATTAGGTTCACTAGGCTAGATCTTGGTGGTAGCAATGGTGGCACTGGGTTCTGCGTCAATGATCTGTCTCCCCTTTTCTGGTTCTCACTAAGAGTCGGAACCCACATATGATTCATAGGATTTCAACTCAGCCACCAATCACTGTTTTGAGTGGAATTCAGAGTGGAATTCAATAGTGTTATGCCTAAGGCTCTTATGGAAGTTGCACCACTTCCCGATATCTTTCTTTGTCTTTCCATTTTCCTTCTTTGTTTGTGGCTTAGAATGGTTGTCCTAATGTTTCCCAAGAATCATGTATTGGTGTACAGTATCTTTGACTCATTTCTTGAAGATCTTGACATTGATGAGTTTAATAAAAAATTTGGGACATTATGCATTTGGGAATGATAATTTTTTTCTCCTTCTCATAATATAGGTTTCATCGAAGTGAAATATTTGCATTCTCATTTATTTGCATTGTTTAGAGTCGATCAAAAAATCATTTAGTCCACTCCATTTTCCTCTTGAGTAAACAACAGCTTTAAAATCAAGCGCTAAACTAAAATTTATCAGACATTTTTACATTTTCTGTTAGCAGACCTACATTAGATTAAGGTGTAGGGACTTGGAATAGGTTGAAAGGATGACTTTCTAAAGTTTTCAAACAAACTTATCATTTTGCGATAGGGAGAGAAAATACAAATTTCCTATAGGCTTACTTGGATCCCCCTCTCACACAGGGGTTACACACGAGGTCGTGTTCAAGAGAGTTATGGAGATTATCCCTCTGTGGTTCAACTGTTTGTAGTAGTCAGATTGTATATTGGGGGTTCTTATTGAGGCTCGATTGGCTTCATTTGGTCTTGGTGCTTCGTGAATTTCAAATCCGTTCAGGGTCCTCTAGAGTTCTACCGGTCCACTTGTCCTCAGTTCTCTCAAAGTATTTCAGACTTGTTATCCTTCTCATATGTTCAGACTGGATTTTTTACTGTACCCGTCCAGGGGATGATTGGAAGTTGGTAACCTTAGTAGCCATAATCTTCAGGGTCTTACACAAGGTGACGGTGAAGGGAAGTCTCACTATACCTGCAACAGACGTTGGTCATACTCTCTCGGGCTCCTTGGAGGGTAAATG
Source organism: Picea engelmannii (assembly GCA_009831015.1). NCBI lineage: Eukaryota > Viridiplantae > Streptophyta > Pinopsida > Pinales > Pinaceae > Picea > Picea engelmannii. The sequence goes on from ML857487.1 coordinate 12,162, forward strand.
CACAATTACTGCGTGGAAGCTTGCACCAAGGTGTAAGTCTGTTAAGCAGGTCACCAACATAACTGATCCACCCGCTCTATCCCCACCCCTTCCTATATTGATATCGCGATGTTGGATTTCATCACCAACTAGTGGTTTCATTATGGGAAGTTTTGTTTGATTGTTTGCTTCTTAGATTCATAGTGTGTGTTGTTTGTTTTACTTAGTGGAACTTAGGTCAAGTCAGTTTTAATGGAATCAATACCTAGGAGTACCAATGGAGGAACCCCTTGTCCCGGGGAACCTTTCACCTTTCCTTCTTTTGGAAACATTGGTCCTCTATACATTGCCACACTGAGTCTTCCGGGACTCACCATCGGATTACCGGTTTGGTTGCTCCCCACTCCGGTGATCTCGAATCTTCCCAGTGCTTCAGCTGCACCTAATTCTTCAGATGTAAGTACACCACCCACACATCAACCTCATGTCGACTTTTCACCTTCTTCACCCATTAATTCTCCTTCACTTTCTCCTTCTTCGCCCAGTGAAAGATCTAAAGAAAGTAGCCATGTTGATAAGAAGAAGAAGAAATGGAAAGAGAAGAAGAAGAAGAACCCGAAAAGGACCAAGCCTCCAACCATATCAGATGTTGGATCCAAGAAACCAACTATTATTAATCGCACTGGGAGTGTTGATGAGGTCGAAAAGATTAAAATGAAGAATTTGAATCCAAAATTCCCTTGCAGTCTTTGTAAAGGTGACCACTTTAAGAGGGATTGCCCTGGTCTTCCCAAAGTATTAGAAATTTGGTCCTCCGCATCCTCAACCTCTGCTAGACATGATGGTGACGCCCCGTCAACTAGTGATGTTAAGGTTGGTAAGAATAAGAAAACTATCAAATTTCCTTGTATGTTATGCGAAGGTGATCATTATTCTCACCTTTGTTCTCATATGGATGAAGCTTCTTCTCTTTTGGAAAATCTTCAACTTCTAGATGGTTATCGTAAGATTTACCCCAACCCATCGTTAGTTGATGGAATGGTCAATCTGGTTCAATCCTCGGTCAGTCTGGTTGATCGGGTGGTCAATCTAGTTTCATCCTCTATTGATCCACTAACCAAATGAGTTGATCTAGTTCCATCATTGATCAACCCCACTTTTCATCTGAAAAGTGAAACCCAAGTGACTAATCCAGTCCCATCATTGATCAGTCCCAACCTTCATATGAAGAGTGCCAACATGGTCAATCCCATTCCTCCTCTGACGAGTGCCAAAGTGCTTACGCGAGTCCCTTCATCGGTCAGTCTAGTTGATGATGTCGACAATCTGTTCAAGTCCTTAGTTGAACCAGTTGACAAAGTGGTTGATCTGATCCCATCTTCGGTCGATCCCTCTCTCTCGTTAGAGAGTGAAACCCAAGAGGTCGATCTGTTTCCACCTGTCGACCACATTCTCCCCTTGGAGAATGAAACCCAAGTGGTTGATTTGACATCGTTATATATCGATCCTACTCTCCTTCTAGAGAGTAAACCCGATTCTGCCCACATTTTTCTCGTTGATACAGAATCTACCGTGCTGGGGGGTATTCCTCCTTCTCCCACGAAACCCCCTCCATGTAATGAGGCCATCCTTTTTGATTGGGGTCTGCTAACCGGACCTTGTCTTCTCTCTCACATTCTTTTCAAGATTATAGTACAGGGTTGTGGTCGGGACGTTCCTCATGCGCTGATAGATGAAGGTTCACCCGTTAGTATTTTGTCCTCTATTACTTGGAAATATTTGGGTTATCCGCAGCTTGTGCCGATTACCTAGACTCTGTTTTCTTTTAACAGAAGAACCAATCACCCTTTAGGAGTCCTTCCTCAGTGTCCTGTAACTTTGGGAGGGAAAATTGTCTTTATTAATGTTATGGTAGTCCAGGACCCCTTGGATTTTGATTTACTCCTTGGGAGAGATTAAGTCTATGCCATTAAATCTATTCTGTCCACTTTTTTTCGTTTGATATATTTCCGTCACGATGGAAGAATTGTGGCTATTGATAAACTTTCATGCGTTGGTCCTGACTTGATTACCAACCCAATGACCTCCCTAAACGGGTCTTATATGCAGTCGGTATCACCCCTGCCACAGGTCAATTATGTGGCGTTGTCTCCCATGACTTGAAATTTAGATGAATTAGATCTGATAGTTGACATGGTGATCTCTTTGGTAGGGCTATTAGAGCCTGATCTCCTTACCCCTATCACGGACCTCGACATGTATTCCTTCTAGAGTGTTTTTCTTCCGTCAAATGAAGATCTCTTAGAAGCCATGCCCGACTTTTGTTCCTTGACATGGTGTCCTTCTAGAGCATTTTCCTCTTAGAAGCCATGATCAAGATGAAATCTATGAGCACAGTTTTCTAATTTCAGTCTCATTAAAAAATGAAACCAGCTTTGAGGATAGTTTTCGTGTCTCTGTAGCCACCTCATTAAAAAATGAAACAAAGATCTGGGGATTGAACCCAAAACCTTGAGCATAGTTTTCCCTTCTCTGTGGCAAGATCGTTAAAAAAATGAAATAGAGGTCATGAGCATAGTTCTTTTCCTGTGTCAAGATCGTTAAAAAATGAAACAGTCACCTCTCCCATCGAGTCCATTCTTTAGCTAGATCTCATAGATGTCGAGTCGAGTTTTTCGTTAGGTCTCGTATTTGAACCTTCATTTCATCCACCTGTATCCTTTTTCTCCATCTAGTACAGAAATTGGTGACAACCTCAAAGTCGGTGAATGAAATGAAGCTTGGGGGGGCATGTATCCAGCCTTTGATTATCATTCTGGAGTTAAGCCACTAGATTTTCACGTTGGGGGCAGAGTACCAACCATCCATGGGTATCTCTACCTTTGGAAATTACATTGGGAATTTACAAGCATAGTTTAATTTTGTTTCAAGATTGTTTGAAAATGAAACCAATAACGAGCTTAGTTATTTTTCTTTCCCGTGCTCGTAAAAAACACGAGAACGCAACCAAGTAAACTTTTATCTCTTTTTCGGACTCACATGGATAAAAAAAAAGGAACCCCCTGGACTCTAACATGAAAAGATTGCCGAGTGATCTTGATTCCTTTCACACTCGTTAAAAGGTTTGAAAGGGCATCTTTCGAGTGATAATTTATCTTTTTTTCGACCTCACAAGACTAACATAACGAAAAAGGAACCTCCTGGAGTCGTCTTTAAGCTCTTTTGAGACTCTCTAAACAAGAAAAGATTGTTGAGTGATCTTGCTTCCTTTCCCACTCGTTAAAAGGTTTGAAAGGGTGTCTTTCTAGCTATAATTTATCTCTTTTTCGGCCTTGCGAGACTAATATTACGAAAAAGGACAACCCTGGAGTCGTCTTTAAGTTCTTTTCAGACTCTCTAAACATGAAAAATCATCGAGTTTACCTTCTCTGGACTCGTTAAAAAAATCATACATTGAAGGACTCATACAGGACCAAACCCTTACTTCTTCCAGTTTGTTAAACAAAGGAAGAGGGACTTACCGAAGGTGATTTATATCAAGCATGTGTTATCCTCCTCGAGATCGTAATAATAAAAAGAGGTACTCGTCTATCTGGATGGGGGGGAAATTTGAAGGAAGCAAGCCAAGCAGTTTTTGAAAACATCACAAGTCACTCTTACGGTCGCCCTTGAACACGACACTTTGTCTTTGCATACATTTTAATCTGCTGAACCTCTGCACTGAACCAATCCTCTGAGTTTATTTACTCCTTTGGGTCACCCGATGAAAGTCACAATATCCACTACATTATCATGTTTTGGTCCATGTCATGTTTCTGTTGTTGTGCCTTAGTGTTCAAGGGATGTATCTTCCTCGAGATTCAACCATCACAAATTTCCTATTTCAATACCCGTGTCAGTCCATGTTCATTTGATCCACCAATTTACATCTCTGTGTCAGTTTCGTGTCATTGACAGGGGATACATCAAGGCCCTCCTTCGATGAGTATGTTGATGTCGACTTCAGCACATTATCCGAGAATTAGACTTAGAAACCAGTTAGTACCTTGGGACCTACATGCATCCTCACTTCCAACAATAGGTTTACATCATTGACCTATGATTAGATGATTCCACGGATGTTCGACTTCAACTCATCAATTCACATTCGCTGGAATGTACTAGGTTACCTTGGGAATCATTGACATCAATGATGATTTCCCTTGCACTTGTTAACGGTTTACCTCATTGACTGGTAATCAAGTGGTTTCTGCTATGTTCAACATCATGACATCTATTCACATGGTTATACTTGTACTGCATCGGGATTGGTAAGAATACCCTGGGTTGAGTGATCACTTTGATATGTACTTTTCCCAGGTTGCGATAGAGTTTCTCTTGAATATTGACACATATATTGTCACATAGATCCACTTTGTATTGGTCTGTGGCTATGTCTTGGTGTCTCATAGATCCAGTGTGTATTTTTCGTGGCTATGATCAGTTCATGTCATGAAATTATAGATCTACATTGCATCTTTGGTGGTTATACATTTTTGTTAATACAATTATGGATCTGTAGTGTATTTTATGGCAGCCATACCTTGAAAGTCTTTATCACCCAAACATAGGTATGCATTCCTTGGGTTTGAAACATATCATAACATTTTCCTGATGGTTTTATGTAGCTTCTACCAGGTTCTCTGAGTCCATACCCTTGCTCGAAAAAGTCTACAAAGTACTTGTTGAAGAGCTTGGGGATCAGATATCATCTTGGACTGGGCGAGGACGAACATCATTAAAAAGTTTCATATCTTCTTCCTTTTCTCTATAGATTAGCTTAGCTAGGTTTAAAGGGATGTGAGTGATCAATGTTAGCACCTTTTTGTCTTGGTCTTAAGAGTCTAAGGTCCAAGAGGATATTCACCTATCCGCAGGGGGATTTTCCTGTAACAATGGTGGCTTGATGTTAGCCTAAAACTTGAACAATGCAACCTCCTTGCATATCATTTGTTAGAGGAGCTTCTTCCCCATTTTTTAAGCCATCAGACCATTCTCTTATTAGTTCAGAAGTAAATTGGAGGAAATCTCTAAAAGACCAAATAAGTACCACCTTTCAAAACTTAAAGACTTATGTCTTTGTTTGGTTTCCTATACCTCTCATAACATTATAGTGTTTGACCTCCTGCTTCTATCAATGGATACACCTCAATAGAAGAAATCTCACAAGGGTGGGAGTGTAGTCAGGACTGAGCCTTATGAAATGCACCTATTTAATGTTGAGCCTTTGATCAGGGAGGTATTCCAAAGGGTTGGTTTCCTATCTTTCTGTCAAAACATGGAGAGGGGACATCATGAAGTAGCTAGGGAATTTTCTTTAAACTTTGATGGCACTAAGACCAAGGTAGGAACCCTTGAGTTGGAGGTATCTGAGGCCACCATTACATGAGACACTTAGATACCCAACACTGGTGAAAGGTGGTTCAAATCTATGACTCTCAATGCATCCCTTTTAAGGATTTCCTCAAGACAGATAATCAGAAAGATAATTTGTCCAAGGGAGTGCCTAGGAGCCACTTGGTTGAGGGTTTTGAGAAAATGTTGAAAGTTTTCCAGAGGTATTTTACATGTGAGCACATATTGAACATGATATACTAGTATCACATTAGGATTTTTCTACACTTCACAGGAAAGGATTTGATAAATATCCCCTTCTATCTGTTTAGAAGTATGGGAAAAATGGTTGATAGGGTCCAAACCAAGTCCAAGGCTTTGGACACTAGTGTTTTCCACTCAGGGTTGATCAAGATGCTTGTAATGGAATAATTGAAGAAAATAAACCTCACTTGGGAACAATTCATTGTCTCTGCTAATCTGCAGCTAGATGTAGCCTCTACCCCTCAATCCAGGGTGCAGAGCCCTTTGCCAACTAGTAGTGTTTCCCAAGTAGAAACAAGCAAAAAGAGAAAGGGAAAACACATTTCCCAAGACAAAGAATTTCCTAAGGAAGTTGAAGAGAAATAAAGGGAAGCCCATCACTCCCCACAAAGGGAACTTTCACCTCGGCCTGCACATGAACTAGAGGAGGTTCCCTCAGTAAAAGATACAGCCAAAAAGGGGTTAAAATTGCATTTTCCTTCACCTACTGCAGCAACTGAGAAAAGAGTTAGAAGACCTTTCACCAGATCATCATCCCATAAGGAATATGTTGAAACAAAAGTCATAACCAAATGTTTTGTCCCAAAGAAAGATAGGGGTAAAAGTGACATTGTTGGGAAACCTATTGAGATCATGAACAAAGCTTCTATTCAGAAGAAAGACAAAGGTAATGGTGAAACTACTGAGAATCCTGTTGAATTCATAAACATCACCAATCCCCTTGATAATCCCACCTTCAATAGATTTATCAGACAACTCAGGGATGCAAGGAACGAAACTGCCCATTTGAAGGGAGAAATATTGACTGCGAGGACGAAGATGAGTGAACTAATGGACATGTATAATGAGACCCTTGATCTGGATAGGTTTACAACAAGAATATTCTTGCCCCTCCATAGGCAACTTCATACTTTGTATAGGAAAAACATAAGCATATAGTCCCAAAACATAAAACTTAAAGAAGAGTTGCAGCCCTTCAAGGATGATCTAGCCCAAAGGAATCTCAATGTACTAGCCCAAGCTGCAACAGAGAGAAGTTCTCCTGCAATAGAGAGAAGTTCCCCTGCAACAAGAAGAAGTGATCCTCCAACAAAGAGAACTTCCAGATTGAGAAGATGAAATGGAAAGGATGACAAACACATTTTTTATGATGATCATATTTTGCAGCTTGAAGTTTTGAGGGAGGTGTTATAATTTCACCTACTGAAGGAATCTACAGGCTCATTATCCTTCTGCTAAGATTTTTTGAGTTTTTTGAGGTTCATTGCATGACACATAAAAAAACAGAGCATTTATTAGCACCTGGAGCTATGGAATCATCCACACAGATTGTTTTGTAGATTCGCTACTGAAAGCGTTGCGGAATTACCTAGCCAGAAATAAATTGGAAGCTCGCTACGAAAAGTTGTTGCAGAACAGTTTTATAGGTGGGCGCTATGAAATCTTCTACCGGAAGTGCTACGAAAACGGTTGCAGAACATTTTTATATAGGCAGGTGGTACATAATTTGCTACCAGTTGCGCTACGAAAAGATGCTACAAACTGGCTATTATAGTCAATAGTTTTGAATTCATTTCCTCTTCTTAGCTTTGATTATTTGGAGGGAACCAAGGATCACCAGGTGGAAGATGGAGCTTAGTACAAAGGCTTGGAAGACACATGGTACTGATGGAGACTCACCCAAGAAAAAAAAAATCATGTCATTTATATCTTGTTAGAGTTGTTGCTAACATGCTCCATGTTTCTAGCAGTTTGTTAGTTTCACTTGTATAGATGTTAGGTTAGTAGTTTTTTGTGGAGAATCCTAGGCTAGAAAGGCTAACTTGCATCTCAAGATGTCTTTTTTACTATTTATACTATAAATACATCATAAGAAAGTTATGTTGAGGTTTGAATGGTTGATTAGAGGTCCCTATTTTGTAATATTTTGACTAAACAGAGCTGTACTCTGGTTTATGTATGAGATATGAGATATTTTGATTGATATAAGTCAACCACTTTTCATTATCTTGCTTCTTCTTACTTTGAATTCTCATTATCGGATGATCCTTATGAGATGTTATAGCTTTTTTATAATGGATGTTTGATTATAATGTTGCTGAAAATGTTTTTCAGTGTTTTAAATTTAGTTCAAGATGTTCTTGTGACTGAGTTTTTATTCCCCTATCTTCTAGAAGGACTGATGCTTATAACATATCTATCCATATTCCTCACCAAGTCTTCCATCTACTCACAATGTTTCCCTAAACCACTGACTAGATTTAACCAAAACCTCATTTGCTTATGCATACTAGCCTAGATTTTCTATGTTGAAACATTTCTATGCTAAGTTTTGTCCATTTGACCTTCGATCATTAATCTAAATTTACAAACCTATTTGATGGGTATTGGGATTATCCTCTTTCAATCTGAGGGTGAATCTCAGTGATAACATTATTGGCGCCAGTGCCGGGGAACAAATTGAAAACATTTCCCTGGGATTGAGCGAAAAAGCAATACATTGAATATTGCAGCTTGCACCTGGCGATTCCATTGTTTCAGTTGTGGCTCCCAAAGGCAGACACACGAGGTATACTCCACATATACCTCCGGAAACACCTGAAGCTGAACTAGAGAATATTATTGAGAAAGGAAAATCTTCTCAAGAAGGCTTTTCAGCTACCGTACCAGGTACTTCTATTCATTTTCATGATTCTACCTTTAATACTCTGGTAGCTATATCTAGTTCTCCTCTTCTACCCTCCGTGGAAGTTTCTAGAAATTTAGATTTTGAAAATTTTCCTGTTGAATACTCTTCTTTTAGTCCCAATTTGAAAGAAGAAAGTTTTGAAACCCTTGCCTCTCCTGATATTGTAAGCTGGCTTAGACTTGAGAGCTTAGAATATTTTTTTACCTTGGGTTTTCCTACTCCTCCTTCTATTAAAATATATGTGACTAAAGAGGAAGAAACTTCATTTCCCTTGGAACCTATACTATCTTCTTCCAAGACTCAGCCTCTTCCTATGAAATCTGAAATCTCTCCATCCAACCTCCCTCTTTCTCCTAAAATCAAAGCTGCAGTTGTACCTATCAAGATTCAATCTCCCCCTTGTTCTCCTAGAGTTCACAACCCAATGGTGCTAATATTACTAGAAATAGGATGGATTCCATAGTGGTTGTTAGGTATGCCCCTCTTATTTTACCTCAGCCTATGAATTCTCTCCCAATTGGAGACTACCTTAAGTACATGCCCAAGTTCATAGGGGAGGTAGACATAACTGCAGAAGAACACCTTTCAACTTTTTATAGTTATGTAGACAATATTAACACTAAGAATGAAGATGTATGGATGAGGGTCTTTGTACAGAGCCTTAATGGTGAGGCTAGAAAATGGTTTAAGGGTTTGACTCTTGGATCTATTGCTGGAATTGAAGCTTTGGATGATGCTTTTCTGAGACATTGGGGGGATAAAGAGAATTTCCTTTATTACATTACAAAATTTGTGTCACTTAAGAGGGAAGAGGGGGAATATGTTTCAGACTTCTCAAAGAGATTTAATAAAATTTACAACAAAATTCCCATTGAAATAAATCCTACATAAAATTATGCCAAGATCACCTATGCTAGTGCTTTTGACCCTAAGTTTTGCCTCCTGTTAAGAGAAAGAATATCTACCTCTTTAGCTCATATGCAAGACACAACCTTGGAAGTAGAATCCAACATACTGGCAGCTAACAATCTTAGGGGAAAATCTGATCGAGACAAAAGAAAAGGTAGGGCTGAAGCTTCAACCTCAGATTCCCCTGTTGTCCACCCTCAAGTTGATGAACTAAAAAAATTGGTAAAATCACTATCTGGTGAAATGGAAAAGTTGAAAATTGAAGGAAAGCATAACTATAGGAACACACATAATGTTTATAATAGAGGAAATTTCAGAATACCAAATAATTCCCCTCATGTCCTCCAAAGAGATCAAAGAAATAGGGATAGGGATGATAAAAAATTCCAAGCCCCTCTCCAAAATAACCTTGTTACTGATTGATGCAGACCTCCTATCCTTCTTAAGGGCTGCGCGACCTCCTGGTCAGGATCTTCTGGTTCTGAAGTCTAAATGGCTCTTCTGGTTCCAAACTGGAACCCTTCGAACGAACACACAGGTCCCCACAAATGCTCAGTTGGATTTTCCAAGAACCAAGCATGAGCTCCCACAACACACGACCAAGAGCCATAACTGCACACTTATCCTTCTTGCCTTTCATGAATTGCGATTTCGGGTTTCGAGTTATCGCGAAATCAGGGTACAAGGGATATCTTTGCTCCTTGGAATCCCTAGTTGCCGAAATGATGAAATGTCCCAGTGCCTATTCTTTCGGGGTTTCACGTTTCGTGAAATCAGGGTACAAGGGATATCTCTGCTCCTTGGAATCCTCGGTTGCTGAAATACCGAAATGTCCCAGTGCCTATTCTTTCGGGTTTTCGCGTTTCGCAAAATCAGGCTACAAGGGATATCTCTGCTCCTTGGAATCCCTGGTTGCCGAAATTACGAAATGTCCCAGCGCCTATTCTTTCAGGTTTTCATGTTTCGCGAAATCAGGGTACAAGGGATATCTCTGCTCCTTGGAATCCTCGATTGCCAAAATGTCTTGGCGTTCGATCAATGGCTCACAATAATTTCTGGGATCTACAGGCCACGTCCGACCTCGCTATTTCGTGATTTTGCGATTCGGGGTTTTGGGAGACAAGGACTTCTGTCTTTCCAACTTGTGATACCCAAAATCGTGAAATGGACCAACGGTCTAGATCTTTATGAGATCGATGGTCATTATTCCTCCTGATATTTGGACATCAATAAGTCCTCACCGTTAACCTGCTCGCAACTCCACCTTATCCAACGACTTGCAGGGTTTCGACTTTTCTCCTCGAGGAATCTCCACCATCCGTTCAGATCTTCGAGATCTCCTCTCCTGGATCTACGCAGTGTTAAAAATTGCGCTCCTACCTCAAATCAGATGGTCCGCAAGATTTTCCACCATGATCCAACGCTCATCGACGTTCTTCCTCCTGAGATTTTACTCGCTTCAGACTTAGAATATTTTCTAAGTCTTCAAAGACTCGGTCGTTGCTTCTTCTAAGGGATGAGTTCCTGGATCTCGATAACACTTTCTGAAGTGTTATTCCTCCTGAGCTTTGTCTGGTTCAGACTTCGATTTCCCGTGCACTCCTTGCGTCTAAGGGATTTCAATAACTCAGATCCACGGTATTTCTCACAGAGAAATTCCTCCTGATTTCCTTACGTTCCTCTCTGGCTCGATGCACACCCTGCAAAGCTTCTAATGAAGAGAAACAATTGAAACTAGAAAAACTCACAGTTCCATCCACTTGTTCATGAAAAAAAAAATGTCTGGAAAATGCACACAGTCCACACACCATACATTTGGTTGGATTTTCCTTCTTTTATATTCACAAGGGCCCAGTGGCTACATAATACATTCAAAATTACAGTAACTCAAAAACTGAGATCTCCTGCTTAACTCGCAGTTCTCTCTTACAACTAATTTCTCTGTTTATTGCAGCTCTCCCAACTGGGCATACAAACTTTTTCTTAACTCAAAAATATTTCTAGAGTTTCCCTTGGCTACTTGCCTACTCTAAAATTCATCCTACGCTATCTTAGTCCAGTCGCACTACAGAGCCGTAGTGGAAACTCCTGCTCCGCTTGCGATTTTCAAAACGTGCCTCAAAGGGTAAAATTCGACACTAGTTCAAGCGTGCCTCCAAAGGTAAATTCTGGCACTGAGTTAAGGCAGATTTCAAAATCGGCTGCAACTGTCAACGTTGAATTTATGGAAGAACTCTCACATGTTGAGTGGTCCTTCCTCTGCGCACTTGCCAACGATGCTCTTGCATCATACTCTCCTTGAAAAAAATTCATGGACTCTTGTCCATGAGCTCCTCTACTGATTTTCCCTGCTTCTAGATAGCAAATTCATTTTCCTAACTAGCATCTTTGATTGGGTGTCCTTTCCATTTGACTAGATACTCAAAATAGGTTTTCCTTCTGGTTTTCTTGCCAATCCTCTGATCAACAATTTTCTCCATCTGCGGCTTTTCTACCATAGGCATATGTTTCTCCCACTGAATTTTTCCTTGAGCTTCTGACCCTTCTTTGTCATCTTTCCTGTACAGATACAGGTCTGAAACATTGAATATGGGCGAAATGCCCACACCATCTGGCAGCTCAATCTCATAGGCGTTTGCATCAAACTTCCTCAAGATCTTACAGGGTCCTATCTTCTTCATCTTCAATTTGTTATATGTTCCCCTAGGGATCCTTTCCTTCCTGAGATGTGCTAAAACCTGATCTGCCACTTCAAATTGAAGTTCCTTGTGATGTTGATCAACTATGTGCCTGTATTTCTGGTTAGAACTCTGTAATTGTTCTTTGATTTGACTATGGAGTCTTTGCATTTTAGCAGCAAAATCCTTTGCTCCAGCGCTTCTAATCTCTCCCTGTTCCAATTCCCTTAACTCAGATACTCCCCTGGGTTGAATTCCATAGAGTATTTGGAATGGGTTCCTTCTAGTGCTTCTGTTTGGTGAGTCATTGTATGCAAATTTTTCTTGTGGCAGAATCTGATCCCATTGGTTATGGTGTTCAGTAACCAGACTTCTCAATAATTTTCCCAAACTTCTATTTACCACCTCAGTCTACCCATCTGTCTGAGGGTGATAAGATGAGTTGGAGGAAAAATCTATCCCCATCTTCTTCCACAACATCCTCCAAAAGTGACCAACAAATTTTGTGTCTCTATCTTGAGACAATCCTCCTGGGTAGACCGTGAAGTCTCACAACTTTTCTGAAAAACAGATTTGCAACATGTGTTGCATCACCGGTCTTATGGCATGGGATGAAATGTGCCATCTTTGAAAACATATCCACCACCAAAAATATGGAATCGAATCCCCTTTGTGTTCTTGGCAATCCCAACACAAAATCCATGCTTATTGCACCCCAAGGCCTCTCTGGTATTGGTAATGGTTGATACAATCCAGTGTTCTATCTTTTCCCCTTTGCATGTTGGCAGATCCTACATCTGTTCACAAAATTTATCACCTCTGTTCTCATACCTAGCCAATAGTATGAACTGCTCAACTGTGCAAACGTTTTATCATGGCCGAAATGTCCAGCCAATCCTCCACTATGCTTCTCCTTCAGAAGATTGTCCCTCATTGAGCATCTTGGTATGCACAATTGATTTCCTATGAACAACAATCCTTCCTGAACCATATACTCTATCCACTGACTTCTATATCTCAGTACAGGGCTTGTACATGCTTCGTAGGCCTCCTTGAAATCTGTATCATCACAATACATATCCTTAAGGTGTTCAAACCCCAAGGTCTCCATCTGGAATTCTTGCAGAATTAAACATCTCCTTCTTAATGCATCAACAACTTTGTTAGCATTCCCAACAATATGTTTTATGACAAAAGTACAATTTTTCATAAATTCAACCCATTTTGCATGCCTCTGATTCAGTTTTTCTTGTCGGGTTATGAATTGTAAAGCTTGGTTATCGTTGTACAAGACAAACTCTTGCAGGACAAGATAATGCCTCCATTTCTTCAATGCTTGAATTATGGCATATAACTCCTTGTCATATGTGGAGTATTTCCTCTTATTCTCATTAAGCTTCTCACTGAAATAGGCAACAGGTCTGTTATCCTGACTCAAAACTGCTCCTATTGCAACTCCACTTGCGTCACATCTTACTTGAAATGTCTTCCCAAAATTCGGCAAGATCAGAATTGGTCGTTCTGTTATCTTCTCCTTCAGTATATTGAAGCTCCTTTCAGCCTCCTCTGTCCATTTAAAAGACTTGTGCCGCTTCTTCACTGTATCCATCATTGGTGCACAAATTCCACTGAAGTCTCTAATGAACTTTCTGTAGAAACTTTCTAAACCATGAAAGCTCCTTACTTTGAACATGCTCCTTGGCGACAACCATTCCCTGATTGCTTTCACCTTTTTTGGATCCATCTTCAGTTCATTCGAAGAGATCACAAAACCCAAGTAAATGAGCTCTGTCTTCATAAAATAGGACTTCTTCAGATTGATCAACAACTTCTCCTACTATAGCCTCCTCATTACTAGCGTTAGGCGCCTCAAATGCTCCTCTTTAGTCTTGCTAAAAATCAGTATATCGTCCAGATATACAACCACACACTTACCAATGAAATCTTTTAGAATTTCGTTCATTAGCCTCATAAAAGTGCTTGGGGCATTCGTTAAGCCAAATGGCATAACCGACCACTCATACAGACCTTCATTCATCTTAAATGATGTTTTCCATTCATCACTTTCTCTCATCCTGATCTGGTGATATCCACTTTTAAGATCTATCTTAGAAAATAAATTTGCTCCACTTAAGCAATCCATTAAGTCATCCATTCTTGGTAAAGGAAATTTGTACCTGATGGTGATCTTGTTGATGGCTCTTGAGTCTGTGCACATTCTCCATCCTCCATCTTTCTTTGGGATTAACACAGTTGGTACTGCGCATGGGCTCAAACTTTCTTTGACTAAACCCTTATCCAACAACTCTTGGACTTGGTTCCTCACCTCCTCATTCTCTCGAGGTTTTAATCTGTACATTGCTTTGTTTGGAAGGCTTGCTCCTGGTATCAAGTCAATATGATGACTGATACTCCTGATGGGCGGCAATGAGTTTGGCAACTCATCCACCACTATATAAACAAAATTATGTAGCAGCTCCTGAACTTCTTCAGGTAAATCATCCATTGATGTACCCATAAGGATGACTTTGGGATTCCTCACTGTTGTGGGGTATTCTACCCTACGGACTAATAAGCTAGGGCTCTAAACTTATACGCATAAAATGACCCTCAAGACTTAACTTTTGACCTTCTACCCGAATCTGAAACCCCTTTCTTCACATGCATACAAGAGAAGAATAAACCAACCTTTTTCCGGACGGCTGAAGTAGATCCTCCGTTGAGTTTCTTGTCCTTTTGCTGATGCTGCTCCTTCCACAAATCTTCCTGCAATCAAATAATACTATGCATGCATGCTACTGATCTATTATAGGGTTAGAGATAAAAAACATAAATCAAATATCACGGATGAGACTTATGTATGCGGGACGGGAAAAGTATCTTTTTTCATTAACTTCAATACAAA
>ML857487.1:27058-39128 GCA_009831015.1 Picea engelmannii
GCCCAGTGAGAAGTTAGGGCGCGGGTTGTTTGTTTTAAGTGGTTTTTTGAGGAAATACTCAGCATGGCTTTGGCTAGGAAGAGGCATGAGTTGGCCTGATGCCAGGTAAACCTGTATGGTGCATTTTAGGGTTATAACACTCACCACAGTGAACTGCATCTCCTGTTCTTCCTTGACTTCTTTCAGGAGTTCCTTCCCACTCATGAGAAGTATGCTTGTGTTGGCTTCCTCTTTCGCTCTCTTCTCCTCTATTGGCAGCAATATATGCGTCCTACCATTCTTCTCCAATGTATATGTATTCTTCCTTCCATCGTGAATGACATTTCTGTCAAACTGCCATGGTCTTCCCAACAAAATGTGGCATACGTCCATGGGAATTACATCACATAGGATTTCATCTTTATATCCTCCTATTTTAATTTCAACCAGGCATTGTTTAGTGATCATTACCTGGTGTCCTTTTTGCAGCCATGAGACTTTGTATGGCCTTGGATGTGCAGTTTTCTTCAACTCCAATTTATCCACCATCTCTGTGGATACTAGGTTCTCAATACACCCACTGTCAATGATCACCTTCAATACTTTATCCTTATTCTTGCAAGCTGTCCTGAAGAGATTGTTTCTCTGTACTGGCTTTTCAATTTCTGCCTCTGGTTTTAAGAGAACTTTTCTCAACATCAGGGATGCTCCATCCTCTGCTCCTTCTGCTTCAACATATCTTCACCGTGCTTCTGAAATGTGATCTTCTCCTCCTTCCTTTTTCTTCTTGGGACATTCCCAAACATGTGCCCTATCTTTCCACAGTTATATAACCTTACTCCTCCTCTGCCTCTTCCTCTAGAAGAGTTTCTTCCACCATTTTGTCTTCCTCGTGAATTTCCTCCTCGTTCTGAGTGATTGTGTGGTTTCTCAGCCTCGTCCTTATACTAGTGTGCTCTGTCACAGTTAAATCCCTTGCTTTTGCTTGGGACCGAGCCTTTACCTCTTGCTCGCTGGTTCTGTTTTCTGGCCAACTTCTCCTTTGCCTTCAACGCAAACTCATAAGAATCTTCCACAGTCCTCACTGACATCATGCTAAGCTCGTCCTGGATTTCATATCTCAAGCCATTTATATATTTGGCGACTATTTCTTCGTCTCTCTCCCTTTTTCCAGTTTTGATGTTCAGCCGGTAGAACTCCTCGGTGTACTCCTTGACTGTCATCCCTTTCTGTCTCAGGTTCTGTAGCTTCCTGAACAGATTGATTTGGTAGTCTTTGGGTATGAACTTAGCCTTTAGTTTGGCTACCATCCTATCCCAACTCTTTATCCTCTATTTTCCTTTACTTCTCCTCTCAGCCTACAGTTCGTCCCACAACAGTGCTACATGCCCTTTTAGTCTGGTGACTTCTTGCTTCACCTTCTTCTCCTCATCGACATCTTCATAGTCGAAGTGTTTATCTATGGACCTTATCCAGTCCAAAAGTTCTTCAACATATAGATTTCCCTCATACATGGGGACCTCTATCTTAGCTCTTCCTCCCAATCTGGCAACTTCTCTCAACAAAAGTTCTTCTACAACATCCTCTCCTATAGCTTCTTCAACCTCAACCTCTTCACTTTCTGCATCACTGACATCCCCAATGTCAGGTGCTCTTCTCTGTGCTGCTTCCATTCTTTCCAATAGGGTGCAAAGTTCTCACATCTCCCTCTCTACAACACGGTTGGCTAAAGGCGACTCTCGTCTTCTTGGCAGTATTATGTCGACTATCTGTCACACACAGAGTACAAATCTGATTTCTCTATCTCCTTCTTTTCCTTCTTCACCTGAAGTCTACAGAAACAAAAATTATGTTCTGATACCACCTGATGAAGACCCGCTATCCCTCTTAAGGGTTTCGCGACCTCCTGGTCAGGATCTTCTAGTTTCGAAGCCGAAATGGCTCTTCTAGTTCCAAACTGGAACCCTTTGAACGAACACACAGGTCCCCACAAATGCTCAATTGGCTTTTCCAAGTGCCAAGCGTGAGCTCCCACAACACATGACCAAGATCCGTGACCGCACACTTATCCTTCCTGCCTTTCGTGAATCGCAATTTCGGGTTTCATGTTTTCTCAAAATTAGGGTACAAGGGATATCTCTACTCCTTGGAATCCCTGTTTGCCAAAATGCTGAAATGTCCTAGTGCCTATTCTTTCAGGTTTTCGCGTTTCACGAAATCAGGGTACAAGGGATATCTCTGCTCCTTGGAATCCCCGGTTGTCTAAATGCTGAAATTTCCCAGCGCATATGCTTTTGGGTTTTCGTGTTTCGTGAAATCAGGGTACAAGGGATATCTCTACTCCTTGGAATCCCCGGTTGTTGAAATGCCGAAATGTACCAGCGCCTATTCTTTTGGGTTTTCGTGTTTCGCAAAATCAGGGTACAAGGGATATCTCTGCTCCTTGGAATCCCCGGTTGCCGAAATGTCTTGGCATTCGATCAATGACTCACAATAATCCCTGGGATCTACGATCCACATCCGACCTCACTATATTGCAATTTCGCGATTTAGGGTTTTGGGAGACAAGGACCTCTGTCCTTCCAACTTGGGATACCCGAAATCGTGAAATGGACCAATGGTCTAGATCTATTCGAGATCGATGGTCACTATTCCTCCTGAGCTTTGGACGTCAAGTAGCCCTCGCCGTTAACCTCCTCGCAGCTCCACCTTATCCAATGACTTGCGGGGTTTCGGCATTTCTCCTTGAGGACTCTCAACCGTCCATTCAAATCTTCGAGATCTCCCCTCCTGGATATACACAGTGTTAAAACCTGCTCTCGTACCTCAAATAGGATGGTCTGTGGGATTTTCCACCGTGATCCAACGCTTGACGGCATTATTCCTCCTGAGATTTTACTCACTTCAGGCTTAGAATATTTTCTAAGTCTTCGAAGACTCGGTCTTTTCTTCTTCTAGGGGATGAGTTCCTGGATCTCGATAACACTTTTCGAAGTGTTATTCCTCCTAGCTTTGTCTGGTTCAGACTTTGATTTCCCACGCACTCCTTGCGTCTGAGGGATTTCGATAACTCAGATCCACGGTATTTCTTGCAGAGAAATTCCTCCTGATTTCCTTACGTTCTTCTCTAGCTCGATGCACACCCTATAGAGCTTCCAATGAAGAAAAACAATTGAAACTGGAAAAAATCATAGTTCCATCCACTTGTTCATGAAAACAGAAATGACAGGAAAACGCACACAGTCCACACACCATACATTTGGATTAATTTTCCTTCCGTTATATTCACAAGGGCCCAATGGCTACATAATACATTCAAAATTATAGTAACTAAAAAACTGAGATCTCCTTCTTAACTCGTAGTTCTCTCTTACAACCAATTTCTCTCTGTATTGCAGCTCTCCCAACTGGGCGTAGAAACTTTTTCTTAACTCAAAAATATTTCTAGGGTTTCCCCTGGCTACTTTCCTACTCTAAAATTCATCCTATGCTATCTTAGTCCAGTCGCACTCCAGAGCCATAGTGGAAACTCCTGCTCCGCTTGCGATTTTGAAAATGTGTTTCAAAGGGTAAAATTCGACACTAGTTCAAGTGTGCCTCCAAAGGTAAATTTCGGCACTGAGTTAAGGCGGATTTCAAAATCGGCTGCAACTGTCAATGTTGAATTTCTGGAAGAACTCTCACGTGTTGAGTGGTCCTGCCTCTGTGTGCTTTCCAACGATGCTCCTGCATCATTGATGAAGAAGGAGAGGATGAAGAAACTGATCCATAAATCCATTGTCTTGGTGACACCTCTCCATCCCCTCATTTAACCCAATCTTCATATGAGGAGTCTCTCATGGATAACCAATTAAATCAATTGAGTAAATGGGAAAAAACCAATGAAATTCAAATAAATACAACCTAAGGTCAAAAACGAAAGAGGGAAAACCTAACACTTATGATCAGCCTACTAAAACATAAAATTCTTCCAAGTCTGTGGCATCTAGCAGCAAAGAAAAAGAGGCACAAAACCCTCAAGCATTGGCTAAGAGTTATTTCCCAGAAATTAAGGAAATTCTGAAATCTCCCTCCTCTTTTAGCTTTGAAAGTGAGATTCAAAAGATCAAAATACCAGTACCTTTTTTAGAGCTGATTATGAATGAGGAGTTTAAAAAATATCTTTCCAAGATGCTGCAGCCCGAACCTTCTTCTAATTCCATAGACTCAGTCAACCTTCAAGATGAAAAGCCACTAGTCATATTGGGACCTTTGGTAGAGGATATGGATGACTCTTCCCCTCCATTCTACACATCATTAAACATTCATGATAAAGTGTTGCACAACTGCTTTATGGACTCAAGTGCATCTCATAACCTCATGCCTAAAACTGTCATGGATGAGCTTGGGCTGGAAATTACGAAAAATTACAATGACCTATACTCATTTGATTCTAGGAAAGTGAAGTGTCTTGGGGTTATCAAATACCTGGTTGTTACCATGTTCCAATTTCCCATGAAAAGTGTGGTCATGGATATTGTGGTGGTTGATTTCCCCCCTAAGTTTGGGATTCTCTTGTCAATATATTGGATCAAACGAATAGGGGGAACTTTGCAGATGGACCTTTCAGATGCCACCATTCCTGTATTTGGGGGAGAACATAGAAGGATTTATAGGGAGGCACAACTAGCTTACATCATCAATGATCAAGCCAATCCTACCAATCACCCTATTTCTGCAGTTGATACAGATTTAGGATCTAGTATTTTACAACTCATTGATGCTCCTCAATCACCCATTGAAATCAGAAAACAACCCATTACCTCTTGTGAAATTCCTCCTCTTGACACCTATGTTTGGAAGATGTTTTTTTATGAGGCCTCCTCTAAGGAAGGTGTTGGTGCTAGGTTAGTGTTTATTTCCCCTACCCAATATATCATATATTTGTCTTACAAGATTTAATTTGAAACTACAAACAATTTGGTAGAATATGAGGCTCTTGTTTTGGGTTTGAGGGCTACTAAAGACATTAATATTTAAGAGTTAGAAGTGTTTGGAGATGCTGAATTAATTGTTCATCAAGTAAAAAATATGTATCAAGCTAAACACCCTAGGTTAATAACTTACATAAATGAAGTTTGGGATCTTGTTGATAATTTCTTCTTAGCTTTTAATATCTCTTTCGTTCCAGGAGAAGAAAATACTATGGCAGATTCCTTGGTTGTTTCTGCATGTAATTTCAGAGTTCCTTTGCCCCCTAAGCTCAAATATTGTGTGGAAGTGAAGTTTAGAACCTCTATACTTGACAATGTCAAACATTGGAAGGTATTTGAGGACGATCTTGAGATCAAACGATTTCTTGAAACCGTGGAGGATTTTTCTGCCCTGCATATTGATTAAGATCATGATTATGACAAAAACCCTCATGCTGAAATTTTTATGAATAAAATTGTTTACCATCATATGGTTCAATTTCCCAGTAACCATATTCCAAAAGGAATAGTTCCCTTGGAGAATTTTTTTGATGGAAATGATGTTTTTTTGAAGGTTAAAGGTTCAAATGAAAAAGATGATGTGACTGAATGCAATTTAGGTACAGAGGAGGATCCAAAGTATGTGAAATTTTCTAGCATCTTGTCAAAGGAACAAAGGGATGAGTATTTTAATATTTTAAAGGATTTTTCTGATGTGTTTTCGTGGAAATATGAATATTTACGAACATATGAAACATAAATCATTGAACATAAGATCCCTTTGAGAGAGGAGACCAATCCTTTTAGGTAGAAATGAAGACAGATAAATCCCATGTTGCTACCTATTATGGAAAAAGAAGTGAAGAAGCTAATGGATGCCAATATCATCATTCCTTTGAGATACTCTAAGTGGGTGGATAACTTGGTTCTTTGTGAGAAAGAAGAATGGGGAAATTAGAATATGTGTTGATTTCAAGAATTTGAATAGAAGCTCCAAGAAAGATAATTACCCCTTGCCAAATATGGAGCACATTTTGCAGAGAGTGACTGGCTCATCTAGGATGTCTATGATTGATGGCTTCTCAAGCTACAATCAGATCTATGTCTTTCCTGAAGATAGAGAGAAGACAACCTTCACTACTCAAGGAACATTCATGTATGATAAAATTCCCTTTGGATTAATGAATGTGGGAGCAACCTTTCAGCGAACAATGGATATTTCCTTTATTGGGGAGAAGGAAAAATTTGTGGTCATCTATATAGATGAGATTACAATATTCTCAAAATCTGATAAATAACATTATAATCATTTGAAAAGGGTCTTCTTGAAGTGTAGAAAGTTTGGTCTCTCTCTCAATCCTAAGAAGTCTTTGTTTGCTATGAAGGAAGGTATGTTATTAGGACACATTGTATCAGCAAAAGGGGTACGAATTGATCCGAGTAGAGTAGAGGCTATCCAAACTTTATCTCTTCCTAGATCCAAGAAAGAAGTTTAGTCCTTATTGGGGAAAATCAATTTTCTGAGAAGGTTCATCTCTAACTTTGCTAAATTGGTTAAGTACATTACATCCATGCTTAGGAAAGGAAACGAGTTGAAATGGATTGCTGAGGCTCTGAATTCTTTTGACCAAATAAAACAAGCCTTGATTGAAAGACCTGTGCTTATTAGCCCTAATTATTCCAAGGAAGTTTTGATATTCTCCTTTGCCTCATATGACACATTGGTTGTTGTGTTGTTGCAGAAAAATATAGAGGGGTTAGAGCATTCTATTTATTTTTTTAGCAAAGAATTGAGGGATGCATAAATGAGATATGATATCATGGAAAAGCACGCTTATACTTTGGTCAAATCCCTAAAGGCTTTCAGATTATACATTCTACATTCCAAGATTGTTTCCTATGTTCCCCCAGCCTCTGTGAAAGAGATACTTATCCAGCCTGGCATAAATGGGAAGATGAGCAAATGGATTTCCAAAATTCGAGAATTTGAACTTGAAATGAAACCCACTAAACTAGTGAAAGTCCAAGGTTTAGCTAGGTTGTTGGCTAAATCAAATTACAAAGAATTAGGGGTTAATTTCATGAACATAAACTCAGAAAATCAACAAGCTGATTTTGCTGACAAAATCTCTCATATCATCCCCAACTTGGAATAATTCACTTGTTTTAAAGACATCATATATTTTATGTATAAGTTGCAGCCTCATGATGGGTTGGAGTAGAACAAGGTAAGAGATTTGAATCTTAAATCAATCAGATATTGTTTCATTGATCAAATATTGTATTGGAAATATCCTCTAGGGGTTCTTTTGAGATGTTGAGATCCACAGGAGGCCCAAAAGGACATGATTGATTTTCATGAAAACTTATGTGGGGGCCATCACTTTTGGAGAAATACAGCCTATAAGATCCTCAAAGCTGGGTATTTTTGGCCTAGCCTTTTTACTGATGTTTGTGAAAATATTAGAGCTTGTTTCAAATGCCAAAAGTTTTCTGGAAAGAAACAACTCAAATCTTTTCCTTTGAAGCCTGTGGTGGTTTCTGGACCTTTTCAAGAGTGGGGTATTGACTTCATTGGGGAAATCCATCCAGATTCAAGTGGTAAACATAGGTGGATTTTGACTTCCACTGATTATTTCACCAAGTGGACAGAAGCCATTCCTACAAGGAGTTCCTCCCACAAGGTAATCATTAGTTTTCTTGAGGATATCATCTCAAGATTTGGTTTTCCAAGAAAAATTGTCACTGACAATGCTGCCTCTTTTAAATTTGAACCATTGATCAAGTTGTGTGAACAATATAGGATTACATTATTCCATTATACTCCTTATTACCCCCAAGGAAATGGTTTGGCAGAGTCCTCTAACAAGAGCCTCATAAAGATCATCAAGAAATTGTTAGAAGAAAACAAGAAAACATGGGACTCAAAGATAAAATTTCCATTATGGGATGATAGAGTTACAACGAAGAGGTCACTTGGTGTTTCCTCTTTTTAGTTTGTATATGGAATTGAAGACATATTTCCTACTCATCTTTCCTTGCCCGTGGCAAAATTCCTCCATGACTACCAAGGAGAACCTGATGATATGGTTAGGAGGATACAACAACTGGTAGAAGTACAAAAGACTAGGGAGAAACTCCTTGACAAAGCACAGGACCATCAATAGAAGATCAAGCAAGCCTTTAACAAGAGGGTAAGAAAATAAGATTTATAGCTGGGAGATCTAGTCCTCAAGTGGGATGCACCCAAGCAAGACAAAGGTAAACATGGTAAATTCAAAGTCGTGTGGATTGGTACTTTCAAGATTTCCGAGGCATTTTCAAATAATACTTATAAATTGCAGAACTTGGAGGATTCTTAAGTTTTTGGTGGCTCTTTCAATGGGAAATTTTGGAAGAAGTATTTTTCTTAAGCCATGAGTGGCTTTCCATTCATTGTAAATAACACTTTCTCTTTTTCATTTTTGTTTGAATAAATAACCCCATAGCCCTAGGATAAGACACTGAAGCTTCTTGTTATTGGAATATCACAAGGAGCATGCCATCCCTTGTGGAGCCAATGTTATCACATGAATTTGTCATGGGTCAAATTTCTCATTAGGTTTTAATTTTTATCCATTAGTATTTTTTAAGTTTTTTTTTTTTTTCTCCTTATGGTTTTCTTAGGAAAACTTAAATAAATGAAAGGTTGTAACTTTGCTCACATTTTTGACCCACACCTATGGTTTATTCCCTTGGTTCATTTTATGGTTTACACCCTTGAATCATCACTTGATTTGATAGCTAGCACTATCAGCCCATGACACCACAAACCTGAAAGGTCACTCCATCTATTCATATGCTTGAACCTATCCACTTTGTCCATTTACCTGTTAGGGAGTCAAATCAAACCTTTTCAAGTACGCTGCTAACTCACTAGTTGTTTTCGTAGCACATCTTTGTACACTCTCCCTCTTTACCATCATTTGCGATTATGAAGCTGATGTCATGCCTTTTCATTGTTTTCATCACCCTTGTATTCAAAAGGAATAATTGTGATTTGGTCATTAATGAGTTCTATCTGTTTATCAAAATTTGAAATCATGCTCCTAGCTCAGCGCTGCAGAAGCTACTAGTCCAGACAACACTACATATTATGCTACAAACCAACTAAACTGAGGTGAATTGGAGCTTGAGGTGGTTGCAAAAAACTTCATGATTTCAGAAGATCATCAATAATCAAACTATGGTGTCCAGGTACTTATTGAGCCATCCGAGCTCTGTTGAAGATAAATTAAGGTTTTTTCTTATCTTTTTGTAGCACCGACACTGCCAACTGTGGTTTCTTCCACCTACTAGCCCCTTTACCTCTGTTGTCACAAATTTCTTATCCATATGCATATTGTCAGCTTCCTCCACTGAAACTGAATCATTTACTATCATAGTTATTGAACCTAGTTATCCCTTGGCTCTTGCGGTCCATACTACGCTACAAAAACCACTACAAAACTACATTGTGGATCCCTTGTTCCAACGCTACAAATTCAGTGTCAACGTAGTGTCATAATTTATGCTCACATCTCCAAAGTTGGCTCTTTTCCTTCACGGTGTCATCCTATAGTTTTATCTCAAAGTCTATTTGCAATGAAAGTTTAGGAGCATTTTCCTTAGAATGATGATGAACCTGTATGGTGGCTTGATGTCAGCGTAAAACTTGAACAATGGAGCCTCCTTGAATATCATTTCTAAGAGGAGATTCTTCCCCCTTTTTTAAGCCATCAATCCATTCTCTTATTAGTTCAAAAGTAAATTGGAGGAAATCCCTGAAAGACGAAATAAGGACCACCTTTCAAAACTTAAAGACTTTTGTCTTTGTTTGGTTTCATATACCTCTCATAACATTACAATGTTTTACCTATTTCTTCTATCAATGGATACACCTCAACAAAATAAATCTCACAAGGGTGGGAGTTTAGTCATGACTGAGCCTTCTGACATGCACCTATTTGTTGTTGAACCTCTGATCAGGGAGGTCTTCCAAAGGGTTGGTTTCCTATCTTTATGTCAAAACATGAAGAGGGGACACCCTGAAGTAGCCAGGGATTTTTCTTTAAACTTTGATGGCACTAAGACCAAGGTAGGAACCCTTGAGTTGGAGGTATATGAGGCCACCATTGCAGCAACCACTGAAGTACCCAACACTAGTGAAAGGGGGTTCAAATATATGACTCTCAATGCATCCTTTTCTAAGGATTTCCTCAAGCCAGATCATCAAAAAGATAATTTGTCCAAGGGAGTTCCTAGGAGCCACTTGGTTGAGGGTTTTGACAAAATGTTGAAAGTTATCCAAAGGTATTTTACATGTGAGGGAAGATTCAAGATGATATACCAATATCACATTAGGATTTTTCTACACTTCACAGGAAAGGATTTAATGAATATCCCTTTCTATCTGTTTAGAAGTATGGTAAAAATGGATGATAGGGTCCAAGCCAAGTCTAAGGATGTGGACACTAGTGTTTTCCACTCAGGGTTGATCAGGATGCTTGTAATGGAAGACTTGAAGATAATAAACCTCACTTGGGAACAATTCATTGTCTCTGCTAATCTGTAGCAAGATGTAGCCTCTACCCCTCAATCCAGGGTGCATATCCCTTTGCCATCTAGTAGTGTTTCCCAAGCAGAATCAAGAAAAAAGAGAAAGGGAAAACACATTGCCCAAGATAAAGAAGTTACTAAGGAAGTTGAAGAGAAATAAAGGGAAGCCCATCACTCCCCGCAAAGGGAAATTTCACCTCATCCTCCACCTGAACTAGAGGAAGTTCCCTCAGTCAAAACTACAGCCAAAAAGGGGAGAAAATTGCATTTTCCTTCACTTACTGCAGTAGCTGAGAAAAGCGTTGGGAGGATTTTCACCAGATCATCAACCCATAATGAAGATGCTGAAAGATAAGTCATAAGAAAAGCTTCTGTCCCAAAGAAATATAGGGGTAAAAGTGACATTGTTGGGAATCCTATTGAGGTCATGACCAAAGCTTTTGTTCAGAAGAAATACAAAGGTAAGGGTGAAACTATTGAGAATCTTGTTGAAGTCATAAACATCACCACTCCCCCTGATAATCCCACCTTCAAGAGATTGATCAGACAAATTAGGGATGCAAGGAAGGAAATTGCTTGTTTGAAGGGAGAAATATTGATTGAGAGGAGGAAGATGAGTGAACCCATGGACATGTAAAATGAGACCCTTGATTTGGCTAGGTTTAAAACAAGAAGATTATTTCCCCTCCATAGGAAACTTCAGACTTTGTACAGGAAAAAAAAAAGCTTATAGTCCCGAAACAAAAAACTTAAAGAAGAGTTACAACCCTTCAAGGATGATCTAGCCTAGAGGAATCTCAATGTACTAGCGCAAGCTGCAACATAGAGAAGTGATACTACAATAGAGAGAAGTTCCCCTGCAACAAACATAAGTGATCCTCCAACAAGGAGAAGTGCCATATTGAGAAGATGAAATGGAAAGGATGACAGATCCATTTTTGATGATGATCAGCTTTTGCAGCTTGAAGTTTTGAGGGAGGTGTTATAATTTCATCTATTGAAGGCATCTACAGGCTCATTATCCTTCTGCTAATATTTTTTTGGTTTTTTTAGGTTCATTCCATGACATAGAAAAACACAGAGCATTTTGTAGCACCTAGCGCTACAAAATCATTCACACAAATTGTTTTGCAGATTCTCTACTGAAAGCACTTCAAAATTACCTAGGCAGACATAAATTGGAAGTTCTCTACGAAACGTTGGTGAAGAACAATTTTACATGTGGATGCTATGAAATCTTGTACCAAAAGCGTTGTGGAAACAGTTGCAGAACATTTTATATAGGTGGGCGCTATAGAATTTGCTACTAGTTGCGCTACAAAAATATGCTACGAATTGGCTGTTACAGTCAAGAGTTTGGAATTCATTGCCTCTTCTTTGCTTTAATGATTTGGCGGGAACCAAGGATCACCACATGATAGATGGAGCTCAACACAAAGTCTTGGAGGACGCATGGCACTGATGGATATGCACCAAAGAAACAACAAATCATGTCATTTATATCTTGTTAGAGTTGTTTTTTTTAATAGAAATGGGTATTTTTATATAATATAAAAAACTTC
>WSFP011398170.1:0-26957 GCA_009831015.1 Picea engelmannii
TTCCGAGGAAAAAAAAGTAACTAATAGGTGGTACCCCTTAATTATTCTCTTAGCAAAAAGTCTTTTTAATTGTGATTCCCTCCTTATTACTCCATCTAAATAATGAAACATATCATCAATCAAGAGCCACGCAACATGCATCAAAATTTCCCTTGTAGTTCCCATATATATATATAAACCATTAATTGTTTTGTTATCCCAAAAAAACACATACTCGTTGTCCAAGATATAAATGTATCCATGTTGTCCAAACAAAAACAGAATTTCCATCCATCAGCTAAATTTAAAAATTGTCCAAAAAAATGCCATAATTAAAATCCCTATTTATTATGAGAGGTTGTTTGCCTCTTTCCACTACTCGCTGCTTTCTCTTAATTTTCTGTTGATTGAACTTTTGTAGCAGCAAGGGGCTGATTTGAACCTTGGGGATGTACTTCACTCAGGGCATGAGACTAATCATCATTATTTCAGGCATGTGAAGTGACTAATTTTCCGAACTATGGTAGCCACTACATATTTTCCAAATTGTACCACAACTTTGTATTGTTGGGTTGGAAAGCTAATGAAACCATAAGTTCCCACATAAAACCCAAAATTCCAAAGTTTATTCACAATTTAACTATTAAAATCAAACCGAAAACCTTTTTCTTTGCTAGCAAGCAAACTCACAGAGGCGTGATACATATCCATGCTAGGTTTCGAACTGAACAAACTCTTATTTGCCAAGAGCAAAAACGAAATGATAACAGCAATGCAAATGCACGAGTGTCAACTTCCACCATTTTGTCACCACAAGATATGATGCTACAAATAAAATGTAAAACCCCAAGAGTCCAAGCGCAACTACAGCAGAGGAACATGGGTATACCATAACAAAGAAAACCTATAATATTTTTCTGTATAAACCCATAACAAAGTTGAAATTTTTACACTGGTGAATACCATGACCAATTTTCAACAGCATCAACATATCTACTATATACATATCCAATAACTCGATATTTCATTGCCAAGATTCACAAAGACCATATCCCACATTCATTCCAATTAGGAGTAAATCCATCATATCATAGTAGTAAACCATGCCCATAATATGTAACATACAATGCGACTTATGTTGTTTGCACCAGAGTTTGAATTAGTATTTGTATTTGATGATGTGCCAAAGCCTTAATACCCTCCTATAGTAGTTGAACATCAATTGTACTTTTAAAACCATATTGCAAGCATAAACAACCACCAAATCTATAAGGAATAAGACCATTGATGCCCCTTTTCTCTGTTGGCAAATATTATGAATTCCTTCGCCACTCATATATATATCAAAAGTATGGTACCGAATTTAGATCAAAACCAAAACCTTAGCGAAATTCATATGTTAAGTGGAGGTAATCATTTTTACTTGTTTGTTTTTAAGGGTTCCCACCTACTAGATATTATTATCAATAATATAAATAATAGTGCATTGCAACTTTGTTGCAGGAAGGACTCGTGTTGTGCTTTTGTGCATCAACAAACCGATGGCTCCATAGGGAAATCTACTTATAGTAGATTTAGACCTCATAATCTTTGGTTTGAAATAACTCAACAGGGGTGTATAACAATAGAAACCAGGTAAATAATCATGCAACACGGGGAGAAAGATGGAATTCAAAGGATGCATGGACTGGGACTTCGTAGAATAACTCATGGAAAGTGAGATGTATGAAGGGGTTTGGTCGTGTTTGCACCATAAGGTAAAAATCATATCACGTGATCGAATGATGAGAATCCAATCTTCATTGTAATTTATATCTGATATGCTCTTATAAATCAGAATGGAGGGAAGAAAAGGAAAGTAGAAAAAGGGAAAATAAAAAACCATCTAAACTACACCAACAATGAAATTGAAGGCATATTTCACCATCATTTCAAAGAACAATGAACCATAATATCTCATTTGTGTGTGATCACTCATTATTGATCAACAATATTTACATAAATGACTTAACCAATGACAAAATTGATCAAGTTTATTCTATCCCTATGAAATGATTATGCAATGAAATATAAACAAAAAATGACCAAAACAAAACAATAATTAAAATGGAAAACCAACAATATGCACAACAGACATACTTACAGTATATACAATCAACAATCAAGTTGGTCCCACATAGTGTTTCAAGTGTGAACCATTGGTGTTATAAGAGAATAATCGCTCATCCATATCGTTCAATAGGTATGAATTTGTGCCAAGGATAGAGGCGATCTTAAAAGGACCTAGCCACATTTTTTGAAATTTAGAATGTCTCCCTCTTTCAGCGTGGGTAGAATCCCAAAGCAATACTTTTTCATCAACTTTAAAATCAGCATATTTTGCTCGTTTATTGAAATATTTTTTCATTGTTTGTTGTCTTCTTTTCAAATTTTCCAAGGCATGACTCCTTTGTTCTTCCAAAGCAAGCAAGACAGACATTCTTTGATAAATATCAGTAGAGTTTAACTCTTTAGTTTGCAATGCCAAACGTAATGAAGTAAGTTTTAATTCAATTGGAATGATAGCCTCTTGGTGATACAAGAGCTGGAATGGGGTAAAACAGGTGTTGGTCTTAGTGGTTGTACGATCTTCCCAAAGAGCATAAGTGAGAAGTGAGTGCCACTGGCAAGGTTTGTCTTCTATTATTTTTTTCAAAGTTTTGACTAGATTTTTGTTAGTTGACTCAGCTTGTCCATTTCCCCGAGGGTAATAAGCGGATGAAGTGAAATGCTTAACACCAAGATTAGTGAGGAATTGAGTTAGTTTTGCAGAAATAAAGGTTGGTCCATTATCTAAAATAGCTTCTAAGGGAAGACCAAATCTAGAAAATATATTGGATTCCAAGAAGGAAACCACCTGTTCATCTTGAGCATGTTTAAGAGGGACAACCTCAACCCACTTGGTAAAGTAGTTAGTGGTTTTCAGTATAAAAATATCACCTGCAGAAGATGGAGAATTAATAGGACCGATAAAATCTAAACCCCACTTGAGAAGGGAAAATCTGGAATGATAGGTTGTAAAGGCATGGAAGAAAGATGTTCTTTACCAACAAACTTTTGGCATTTGTCGCAAGCTCTTACGAATTGATAGGAACGCCAAAAAATGAATGGCCAATAGTAACCAGTTCTAATGATTTTAAAAGCGATGGCTTTGGCAGAAAAATGACCACCAATATGAATAACATATGTTGTTGATCTGTGAATTTCATTTAATATTTTTTGGGATGCATCGTAGCAACAATCCATCTATAGATCTTCTAAACAGAGAATCTCCCAAAATGAGATACTTAGAAGCTTCAAGACGGAGTCTCCTTCGTTGATGTTGATTTAAGTGATCTGGACACCTTTGATATTGCAAATAATAAATAATATATTTATCCCAAGGATGTCCAGTGAGAGAAAAATTTTGATTTTCAATAAAAAAACAATGTTGAGAGTGAACTGTCTTCATCTTCAAAATTTTCATTTGGTTCAAGATGTTGAGCTAAGTGAAAGGATAAGTCTCTTCCCTTGATGGTTTTAGAAGTCATGATTTTTAAATCATGCTCTTGGATCTTTGTGATCCAATGTGCAAGCTTTCCTGATAGATAAGTTTGTGAAAGTGAAAATTTAACAGTGGGCAAAGGGACTTTTACCTATGTATATTTGCCTAGTATGAAATGGCGAAATTCCTCTATAGATTTAACCAGAGAAAAATCATGCTTTTCAATATAAGAATACTTAATTTCATCGGCGTACAAGATTTAACTCATGTAAGCTACAGGTTTTTCGTTATTCTAGTCATCATTTTGTAAGAGGACAACAAAAATTGCTTCTTTTGTAGCGTTCGTATATATGATAGTCTTTTTCAAAATTCAGTTTCACAAGAACCGGTGCAAAGATGATTGCTTTTTTAATCTTTACAAAATCATTTTCAACATCATCTATCTAGAAGAAGGAACGATATTGCTTAAGTATATTATGGATTGGCTTAACAATGACAGCAAAATCAGGAACAAACCTCCAAACAAAATTAATAGTGCCCATAAAAGCTTGAATTTATTTCTTAGATGTTGGGGCAAGAAGATTTAAGATAACGACAATCCTCTCAGTATCAATGCTTATTTCCGAATCAGAAACAATATGACCGAGAAGTTTATCTTGAGTGACATCGAAAACATATTTCTAAGGATTTAAAGAAACTCCAAATTTCCTACAACGCATAAAGACTTTTTGAAGATGAACAAAGTGATATGATCGGGTTTTTGAGTAGATTGTTAAATCATCAAGATAAATTTGAATTATTTTTCCGACAAGATCATCAAAATCTATCTGCATAGATCTCTGAAAGGTTGCACTTGCATTAGATAAGCCAAAAGGCATATGTTCGTAAGAAAATGTGCCCCAACGAGTGATGAACGTGGTTTTATATCTATCAGTCCCCTTAACCTTGATTTTATTATATCTTGAAAAATCGACAAATAAGGACATCATCTGAGATCTTGTAACTTGTTGTAAGATCATCTCCATGTTAGGAAGTGGAAAATTATCTTTAACGCTTGCTCTATTTAAAGCACGAAAATCGACACAAAGTCTAATCTGACATGTTTTCTTCCGAACATGTACAAGATTTGAAACCCACTCATAATATTTAACCAAAAATATTATATGAGCGTTCAAGAGTTTTTCTAACTCCTTTCGGATTGTAGCCTCAAGTGATGGATTGATAGGTCTTTGCTTTTACCTAACTAGTTTCACCCCTTCCTTGATGGGAATAGCGTGTCGTATAAGATTAGGATCAAAACCACGTAGATCCCCATAAGACCAAGCAAAAACATCATGAAATTCTTGGAACATGTCCATGAATTTCTTTTTCTCTTCATTAGAACATTGGGCACCTATCTTAATGATATTTGGAGACTTGGAGGTCCCAATATTCAAGGGAATAATATCCCCTACTTTTATTTTTGACTCCTCTTCTTTATTCTTTTCTTTGTTACTGTTGATGCTTGAATCCGTCGGGACCGAAACGACAACCTCACGAGGATGTGAATCCTCCTGTATTTTTATAGAGGTGGTACTCCTCTGTCTGAGATTTATAAAATGTGGGACTTTTAAAGAAGTCTGTCAAAGGAAAATAGAATAAATATAACAGAAAATGGAAAATATTTCTATTTTTCTTTTAAAAGAGAGTTCCTAATAAAGGAATAGGAAACACACACACATTCATACATTTAAAGCAAATAAACATAATTCCTCACATCCATCATAGTAGGGTTAAAGATTTCTGATCACATAAAAACTAAAAGAAAATTATTTGCATGCATAAGAGAACTTTGACAGAGTAATGCATGGGAAGCTCAAAAGGAGATATCGATAGATCAACCTCAAATACTTTATATTCAGGAAAAACTAGGTTACAAAGTACAGTCGAGATTGTTCCCAAAATAACTCTCTTGGAATTTCTAAAAAATATATAATTCAATATATATTCTCTGAAATTAAAATGTGTTTGTCATAATGACTGGGATTGGGGCTCCCGCGGACCATAAAGCAAATATTTATAAGAATGAAGTTCGTAGAAAGAAGAAAGTGGGTGGCGGAAGGCAGCAAGACCGGGAAAGAAGAAAAAGGAAAATATCAGTCTTCATTTAAACCTTTATATTTAAAGAGGTGGAGTAATTGGATGAAGAGCTTGATAAAAACAGAAAGATGTGATCTGTATCAACTTACTATGATGGTATCTCCTCCTTTACTTGTTGATTTGTTTTCCTTTTTATTTCCTTCTTTGACGCTTATAGGAACTGTCTCAATTGTTTCTTTCCTTTTTTAATAAAAGTTTTTAAATAAACTTTTATTTTCACAGTTTAATTAATTTTCCATAAAAAAAGGATGACTATAATTTAATTTTATGGAATTTAAAACCAAATTTTTAATCATGTAAACCACTTCTAATGTGATCTTCATTGTCTTATCCTTCTAACGATATAAAATTTATCGAAATCCGTCGCTTGGATCTCAAGATATGAGCTCGTGAAGTCAAGTTGTCACACATGCCTATTACAAATGCAGCCGGTTGATATTTTAATTTCTGGGGAAAATGTAGCAACCTTAAGCCTTTGAAACCTGTACCATCATCTTCTACGTCGAAATATCTTCCCAACGGTATAAATTTTGTGTGATTCTGACACCCGGAGCTCAAGTTATGGCCTCTGCAAGATCATGACTCAACCACCATTAATCAAAATTCGTGGACAAATCTGGGCCCTTGGATTAAATTTCGTCCAACCATTAATATATAGCCATGTGTCTCCAATTAATGGCTTCCATGTGGCACTCCTCAATAGGCTTAAACACATTTCCATGGCATCCAGGGAAATTTAGGCACATAGCATAAGGTTACAAGTGGATTACATAAAATAATGTATAAAGTAGAAAAGTTAAAGGTGAATATTATAATAGTAATAATGTTTCATGAAAATGAGTTAAGTGTATGAAGCATGAGAGTGAAGGAAAAGGGGGAAAGGGTAGTGTAGGGGGAGGATAGAAATGTAGGTGGTGGAGGTGAAGGAGTGACGTAGGGTGAGGTGAGGGGGGTAATTTGTAGGTGGCGGAGAAGGGTTGGCGGGTTGGGAAGTGAGGGGTTGGGAAATATTTGAGGTGAGGGAGGGGGGATAATTTGTAGGTGGCGGAAATGAGGGGGTGAAATTTGTAGATGGCAGAAATGAGGGTTGGCAGGTTGGGAAGTGAGGGGGAGGGAAATATTTGAGTTATGGCGAGTCCGACCTGTTATCACATTAAGTTGCCTTGGGTCTTTAGCCCTTAGTTTTAAGTTTTTTCTAGACTTTAGATTTTAGATTTTGATTTATTTTCTTAAAGTGTGATTTACTTAGGTTACCTTGAATAAATGACGGCTTAAGTGATGACTCAATTTTTGACCCTCGCATAGATTTTTGGCCTAGGGTCATTTTCTTGGCTTATGTTTTGACCCACTTCATGACTTGACACTAAGCCTGACTCAGCCCATGACCAACTTGACTTGACATGTCACTCTCCTCACTCATACCTTCATATCCTTGCCATGTTGTCCCTTTGTCCTCTAGGAGTTTCCATAGCACACTTCTTGTCCTTCATTTTTGCCATGATTCGTTATCATAGTGTTGATGTCATGTTTGCCTTGTTTTCATCACCTTGGTTAGTTAAAAGATGCCCTTGAGGATTTGATCTTTATGAGCTTGCTAACGGTTTTCAAGTTTTGAATGTTTAAAACTCGGCACTGCTAAAACTACCAATTGGCAGTGGCGCTACAGGATCGGATGTTGAGGTGCACTTGGAAGCCGAGATGCTCGTGGTAATCTCCTAAATGATTGCAAAACTCCAGTTATCATCAATTTTCCAGGTATCCCATGGTTTCCCTCCTCTGCATAATCAAATTCAGGTAGTAATTATCGCATGGAGTTTTGGTAGCGATCGTGTCTGCAAAATCGTCCCTTCCCTCATACTTTTCTATCAATTTTTTCTCTCACATAAACCTGCAGTTATCATAACCTGGCTTTCAGTCGTAAGACATCCATTCACCTTGCTCCCGATTTTTGAGTGCCCAAACAAACTTTACCCCTTGTATGCGCGTTGCGCTACCCAAAATCGTTGTTGAAAATACGCTGCCTTTTCCCCTGCTTCCTCTACTATTCAGATTGGAGTGTTTTTAACCCGGTTTTCAAAAACCATTACAGTGGTTTCCTTCACCATATTGTTATTCCTCAGTTTTGAAATCTGTAAGCAGTAAGGGGAGGGAATTTTGCAGCTCTTGTTTTCCAAAGCCGTCAAGCAGTGTGAGTTAAGGGAGAGTCCCAGGAAAAACAACCATTGTTCACTATCAATCTCCCATTGAATTCTGCCTCCATTTTGTTTTCCTAGCCTTCCTTGCACCATAGCCTTTGACCTCTCATCTTGACCCATGGATACACCTCAAAAAAAGAAATCTCACAAGGGAGGCATTGTGGTCAGAACTGAACCTGCAGACATGCATTTATTTGAGACAAAGCTCAAGGTTAGAGAATTTTTTCAAAGGGTGGGTTGCCTTGCGTTTTGCCAAAACATGCAGAGGGGTCATCTTGAGGTGGCAAGTCAATTTGCCTCACATTTTGATGGCCTGAAGACTAAGGTAGGAGAACTAGAATTTGAGGTGTTTGAAGCCTCCATTGTAGCAACCACAGGGATTCCTAACACTGGGGAGAGATGGTTTGAGTCTATGACCTTGAATGTTGCCTTCTCCAAATACTTTCTCCAGCCTGATTATCAGACTGACAACTTGTCCAAAGGGGTTCCTAGAAGTCACCTAGCTGAAGGTTTTAACAAGATGTTGAAGATTATCCAAAGATACTTCACATGTGAGGGGAGATTTAATATGTTATACCAGTACCATATAAGAATTTTGCTTCACTTTACTGGTAAAGACCAAATGAATATCCCTTTCTACTTGTTGAGGAGCATGGGGACAATGTCTGACATGGTCCAAGCCAAATCCAAGGTTGTGGATAGTAGTTTTTTTCATTCTGGACTGATCAGAATGTTGGTTATGGAAGAATTGAGAAAAAGGAACATTCCATGGGAACAATTCATTGTTTATGCTCACATGAAGTTGGACATAGCATCCACCCCTCAATCAAAGATACAAAGTCCTCTGCCATCCACTAACACTGCTCCAACAGGAACCAGCAAGAAAAGAAAGAGTAAAGCCCCTACTCAAGACCAAGAGGTCATAAAGGAAGTTGAAGAAACAGAGAAGGAGGCCTATATTTCTCCTCGGAGAGACCTTTCACCCCCTCCTGCACTAGAATTAGAAGAAGTACCTTCATCTACTAAGGCTACAACCAAGAAAAGAAGGAGACTGCACTTCTCTTCATCTCCTTCAACAGTTAGCACAAAGGTCAAAAAGCCTTTCACAAGATCATCAGTTCTCAAGGAGGTTGTTGAAGTACAAATCCTACCAAAGGCTTCTATTCTAAAGAAGAAGATGGATAAGGGAAAAGGCATTAAGAAGCCTGTTGAGGTGGTAGACAGAGCCCCTGTACAGCAGAAAGAGGAAGGTGAAATCATGAAGAAGTCAGTTGAGGTGATTAACATCAGCACTCCACCTAGCAATCAGACCTTCAAAATATTGATTAAACAACTTAGGGAATCTAGGAAGGAGGTGGCTCGTTTGAAATCAGAGGGCCTATCTGAAAGGATTAAGATGAAGGAACTCATGGATGGTTATGGTCACACTCTTGATTTAGTAAGATTTGTAGCAAGAAGAGCCCAGCCTCTCCATAAGAAGCTCAAGAACCTTTATAGGCAAAACAAAGACTTTTAGTCTCGGAACAGAAAACTCAAAGAAGAGTTGCAACAATTCAAGGATGAGGTGGCTCAAAGAAATTTGAATGTGTTGGTTGAAGCTGCTATTGAAAAGGAGAAACCAATAGCCAAGAAAAGCACACCTACAGTGAAGAAGCCTGTTACTAAAAAGGGAGAGCATGTTGATGTGCCAAAAGGAAGTCCTCCTTGCACAAGAAGGAGTGTCAGGTTGATGAAGTGATTGGTGAAAGGTGAGCCCCATTTTTTAGAATGGACCCTTTTTGCAAGGATAAGTGATCGAGGAAGTATTGTTTTTTGCCACTTCTACAGGATTTACAGGCTCCTATCAAATCTAGCTCAAGGTTTTTGTGCTTTTCAAAGAGTTAATCTCTTCATACATAAATAACACAGACATTATATAGCGCTATGGCACTACGGAATCATCTAATTCGCATATACTATCAGTTTGCTACCTGCAGTGCTACCAAATATCCTAAGACTAATGTAGCGATGGCGCTACGAATTCCACAGGGTGTTGCCTAAACTGTTAAGCAGTGTAATGATGGTGTTGTGAATTCCACAGGGTGCTACCTATTTGCTTTGATGTTGGGTTCTACACATTCAACGGACCAGTTCAACATTGGCGCTACCGAATTGCGCTCACATATACACAGGCATGGCGCTACCGAATTTTACACAGAGACTAGAATTACATAGGCTTTGGTGCTACCGAATTTCATACAGAGAATGAATTACGCACAGAGATACACAGACTTAGGCGCTACTCATTCTGCAGGCCTATTTTTGGAGGTTACGCTACGAAATTT
Source organism: Picea engelmannii (assembly GCA_009831015.1). Classification (NCBI taxonomy): domain Eukaryota; kingdom Viridiplantae; phylum Streptophyta; class Pinopsida; order Pinales; family Pinaceae; genus Picea; species Picea engelmannii. The sequence continues at coordinate 10,161 of WSFP011398170.1, forward strand.
GCAGAGATTTTTGTGGAGGCGCTACAAAAGCTCGCTACCCAACGCGCTACCGAATGATGCTACCAACAAATATCTGGAATCAAGGAGTTTGAGTTATCATTCTTTTGAGTGGTTGATGATGTGGAGAATGGCTGAGATGGTAGCTAGCAGCATGATGACAGCTTACAACCTCTGCAAGACACTTGGCATGCAAGTTGATGTGCATCAATGAATATCAAGCTAGTTTAAAGTTGGTTGGATCAGTGGCCAACATTTTCCCTTTTTATAGCATAGTTGTTAGCTTAGTTGTTAGTTGAAATAACTATTTGGAGAATTTTATGGGAGGAAGGCCAGCTCGCACCTCCAGTTGTTTCCTTCCCCTTTTTTGTTATAAATAGACAATCCAAATGCTTTAGTAGGTTTGAATGGTTGAGCTAGACTCCCTTATTGTAATATTTTGATGAAGCATACTAGTTCTCTGGTTATGTACTTGATTTGAGACATCTTGATTAATATAAGTTAGCTTTCTTATTCCATCTTATTTGCCTCTGATATTGAAGTATTCATGATTGAATGATTCACATGGATTGTTGTAGTTGTATTATGATGAATGTTTGATTATAGTATTGTTACGATGTTCTTCATTATTCCTTAAACTTTGAATTCAAGAAGATCTTGTGTTTGAGTTTTTCCTCCTTAGTTTGCTTGAAGACTTGATGTCCATAGCAAACCTCTGCATTTCCCTCACCAAAGTCTTCCTTCTATTCACCTTTACTCCCACTTACTGATTGAAGTTGATCAAGACCCCAATTGCTTGTGCATGCTAGCCCGGATTTCTGAGTTAGAACATTATTATCTTGAGTCTTATCCATTTGACCTCTTTAAACTCATTTACATTTACATATAACCTGATGGGTATTGGGCTTACCTTCTATGCAATCTGAGGGTGATTCCTAGTGATAACACGACCGACCACCATAACTCAAATAAATGTTAAGTATGGGATGGGTGAGGGGTGAGGGGTGAGGAAATGGAGAGAGGGGGGTAAGGTGAGTTTGTGTGAGGGGAGTGAAGAGGTGAGGGAGTTATGGTGAGTCTGACCGACCGCCATAACTCAAATAAATGTTAAGTAGAGGAGAATTACGTGTGCCCACGAGAAATGACATGAAGATTTTTTATGGGTTTTGAACCCAGTACAAGAATATTTTCAAGGGTCTTGAAGACAAAAAGATTTAAAAGTGCTTCCAAAATATTAGCTTTATTCCATATGTTAGACGTGTCATTTTCCACTTTAAACTTCAAACTCGGATAACTTTAGCATATGAACTCGAATTTCTTTAGCATACGAACTCGGATTTTCGATCCGAAAAATGTGTGTCGAAGCTGAGACCAAGGAATATACAAGGAACTTATAAGAGTTCAAAAAAATTCACCTTCTAATATCATTTTATTTTTTTATTCCAGGAGCGGGAATATATAGGTGACCAAATTTTGGTCAACAGTTACCTACACCACTCGTTGAGAATGAACTCTCAAGAGGAATCAAGCCTTTGGGAATTTGTCATCTTTAAGGGAAATGATTTCGTTGGGATTATAGAGTTCATTCTGTAAGAAAGCACAAATGCCTTCATCATCTAAAAAAACTTGCCACAATGTTGTGTTATTGGGAAGATGAGGCCGGTAAGAGACAGAAATGTACAATCTGGCCTCTATGGTAAAAGTTGTCTTGTAGGTGAAGATGCAAAAATATCTAGCCTGTCAACCATGGAATTGAGTTCTCTTTTTATATGAGTGATTTTAAAAGACAGTAGATTTGAAATTAAGGCCCACATAGCCTGAGTGTATCGCTTTAACAACTTGTTGTTGGGTTTATAAATTTTCCTAACTAAATTTACAAGAAGTTCTGAATCACCAAAAATTGTAGGGTGACCACAACCAAGGTTATAAGCATTTTCGATGCCTAATAATAAGGCTTCAAACTCAACAACATTATTTGTACAGGCAAGCTCTAATCTATAAGAGAAATTGTGAATTTTTCCTATAGATGAGTACAAAATGATTCCAACTCCATTACCTTCGTTTGAACATGAGCCATTGAAATGCATGTGCCACATACCATCATCATAATCGGTTGGTTAAAGATGTAAATCATATTCATCAGCAAAGATTGAATATACACCCATGTCTTCTTCGATAAAATTCACTTTAGGTTGTGGAACACTTTCAATATAGGGTAAAATCCTTCCTCCCCTTAGTACAATTATATTCTTTCCATTCTTAGGGATGAATAGATGTGAGCCATATAATGAAAGGTAACCACCAGTTAATGCTTGCCAATTCCTACCCAAAATGATTGAATAGTTACTTACAGGCATATCGATTACCTGTATATTTAGAGTGGTTCTTATTTCAGGGTGAGCACAAAGTACTAGACGTACATCCTTGATTTCACCTATGGTAGACCGTTGTTGATTATTATAGGAGAGCATACTTCCTGCGTTTTCGTTTGTACAGGAAAGGCCTAACTCTTCCATAATAATCTTTGACATAACGCTTGGACCAGAACCACCATCTATGAGGCAACAATGGGAAATTTTATCCATAATATTTACAAAAACATAAAATGGAGGATATTTTATAGGGTTTTTAAAGTTATGTACACCTATTTTATTTACATTTGAATCATCTCCCTTGGGATTTTCAGTCAAGTTGGATACTATAGAGATTTCACCTTCCATAAAAATTTAAGATGTTGTTGTTGTTCCAGGATGGAAACCATATGCAAAAGAGAAGCATCTTCTTTAATATTAGCCAATTGATCAAGGATATTATATTTAGAGGGAGGGAAAAAGGATTTTGTCCCTTGATTGTTCAAAGTCTTGACAGCCTGGGAATCGGTTCCTTGGGATGATGTGCTTGGAGCAAAATTAGTGTGGGGAGAATCAATTTTGTTCTGATTGGGGTAAGATTTATTTCTGGTATTAACTACCATAACTTCATCGGGTTGAGCCCAATCTAGAACATCAATAGTAGCATCATTCCTCTTACCGAAGATTATGTCTTTAGCGATCTTTTTAACTTCATAGGTGTTTTCATCATGATTTTCTTCACAAAAATTACACCAAACACGAGACATGATAGCCTTTGGTTGAAAAGGATTATCATTTGGATTCCTAAAATCCGCTTGAGAATAAGTCTCAACATGAGAACAAGAGGAAGTGATTCATTTCCTTTCATAAGCGATCATTCTATTATTCATAACTTGCATAAGCTGCAAGATTGTAGACATGTCGGTTTGTTTAACATAATCTCCCTTAGGAAGACTTGTTCTTTATAACTGCTCTTCATACTCAAGACAAGTTTGAAATGCAGATTTGAGATTGTCTATAGCCTTTTCTTCCAATCTATGGCGATAGGAAGAAGGTAAAGCATTATAATAATGCATGAAAGCAACATGATTCTAAGGACGGATCAGTTCAGGAATTTGATTATACAATTTAGTGAAACAAAGATTGAATGATTTGATAGTTTCACTATTGTTATAAGTAATATTATTATATTCCCTTAGTTGATCAGTCGGACTTTTAGGTTGTCTGTATGTATATTTAAACCAATAGACCAATTCTTCCCAAGTTGAGAAGACTTTTGGGGGTAAGTCAAAAACATTTGTAGTTGCCTTCCCTTTAAGAGAGTTGACGAATAAGTGCATGCAAGTATTGTTGTCATTTGCCCCTATATTGTGACACACATTGGAAAAGGCCACTAAGTGTTCTTTTGTAGTGATCCTGCCATTTCCCAAAAACTTAGGCAGATGATCCTTAAACTTTGGAAGAGGTTGGGTGGCTAGTGTAAGACTTAAGGGAGAAGACATGTGCCAGAGGGTGGTGGTAGCATATTCTTCAAATTGAAATAAACCATGTTTTTTAATGACTTTCGTTGGATTGGTTGTAGACTGAATTGGAATTTGATGGCTAAAGATACTCCTGATTACATATGAAGTTGAGGGTTGTGATGAAGAGGAACCCTCGGTGCCACTAGCGCCACCAGAAGACGGCATATTTGTGGTGAAGGAAACAACAGGTAGGGTAGAGCTGGCTGAATCAAATAAAGTTCACCGAAGAAAAGTTTGTTGGCCTCGTATGACAACTTTTCTTCGTCCTATTTCAGATACAGGGAAATTTTCAAGTGACAAACCCCTTGTTCTCCGAGAGATACGAGAGCTAGAGGACATAAGAAAAAACTTCAATGATGAGGTTGATTTCTTGGTTGCATTTGTCGGGCTTTCCACTGCTCTCGTATTCTAATATCTTTGGAAATGACTTCCCAAGAGTGGTGGAGTTCAGCCCTAGTGTTAGTTTTTCCTAAAATGGTATTAAATAGGGTTAAACAAATGCTAGTTTTATCTTCAATACCATCACCAATATTGGGTTGTCTAGTAACAGTCACAGTCGTGGAATAAATCAGTTAAAGCAAAATATGCACAATAAACAAAAGAAATTAATTACAGAAAGAAAGTACAATAGCCAGCAATATATGGAAGGATCTCCCCAGTATGGTCGCCAAAATAAATGTTGAGGAAAAGGTATGAAATACTTTACTCTATCGTTTTCGAATCTTACTTGGCTAGAGTAAGATAGTTGGGAATGTCACCCGGGGTTTACAGCCTTAAACAAAAAATCATTTAATTCACAAGTAATAAATACGAGGAACCAATGTTGGTCTTTTTGTTATTATTTAACTGTATAAAAGAAAGTAAAAAAAAAAAAAAGTGTATGTGTTGTGTAAAAGACAAAGAAATAAATGATATATCAATCTAAAAAAGGAACAAAATAATATACGAGACAAAATCAACAATCTGATTTCTTTATTGATTTCATTATGAATTACAAAAAATAATCCTCTTTTCAAATCCTTGTGAGGACATGGACCAAGATCAGATTGAGAAGCCTCCGATGGGCACCATACAAAAATACTCTGACAACAAGAAAGGATTGAGACTAAAAATCTGGATCAGCTTTACCATAGAAGCAACATTTACCAACTCTGCAAAATATTCTTTATCACTCATGAAACTTAATCCACAAACAAATCAGAATACACAGACTGCCTAAGATAAATGATCCACCTTTCTATAACAAGTTGTTGAAGTATATGACTCAATCTTGAATCCTCCTACCTTCAATAAGACCTTGTTGTCAATAAGAGGGTTAAGATTTATATAAAAATTAGAATGAATGAAAATGATAATCTCACAGTATAAGAGCGGACCTTACATTAGACAATTCTTTCCTTGCTCTCTCTCTCTTGTCTCTTTCTTTGCAATGAGATTTTATCTCTTCCAAAAGAGATTGTGGTAGTTCAAACTACCTTTTTAGTTAAGTGTTATTTAACTTAACACTAATTTGAGACAAGTGATAATAAATAATAATAAATAATAAGGGTATATTAAATAGTAACTAATATGTAGGACCCCTTAATTATTCTCTTAGCAAAAAGTCATTTTAATTATGATTCCCTCCTTGTTACTCCATCTAAATAATGAAACATATCATCAATCAAGACCCACACAACATGCATCAAAATTTCCCTTGTAGCTCCCATATATATATATATATATATAAACCATTAGTTGTTTTGTTATCCCGAAAAAAAATGTATTGGTTGTCCAAAATATAAATGTATCCATGTTGTCCAAAAAAAAAAAAAGAATTTCCATCCATCAGCTAAATTTAAAAATTGTCCAAAAAAATGTCATAATTAAAATCCATATTTATTATGAGAGGTTGTTTGCCTCTTTCCACTATCGGCTGCTTTCTCTGACTTTTCTGTTGATTGAACTTTTGCAGTAGCAAGGGGATGATTTGAACCTTGGGGATGTACTTCACTCAGGGCATGAGACTGATCATCATTATGTCGGGCATGTGAAGTGACTCACTCTGAAGAAACCTTAGAGGACTTGGAGGGGGAGGCCACTTTCTTGCCTTTATCTGTCGAAAGCTTGGGAATGGCAATCTTCAACTTCTAATTGGCATGAGAATATTGGACAAGGGATATGACATGGTTATCTTGAGCATGTTGATTCAATGGTGGTGGTGGAGGTAATGGTAATGAGACAGTGGGCCAACCATGATGGTGAATTACACTTTGTTGGACAATTTATTGCCAACCATCATTGACGGGTACTTCAGGTTGAAGAAAGACATGGGCAGGGACATGGACGTTTGATAAACTCTGGCGAGGTTGAAAAGTGGGTCTCTCAAGCCTGGGGTGAGGCTACAGGACTCCTTGGCCAACCAGGTTAAAAAAACTCAGCTTGAAATATTTGATTTGGCTCTTCGAGATCAACTTCAAAATGTATGGAAAACTATGGCCTTCTATGTCCTCTTTGCCAAAAATTATTCATGCCTTTGTTTCCTCTTCCTCCATTACTTCCCATGATGAAGAAACTCATGTTTAAAAGCAAAATTCAAATCAAAATATGAACAATCGACCAATAAATCATCAAATACTCTGCTTAAAACAAAATTGAAACATTGGCTCTTTCCATTTACACATAGGAGCACATGCAATCCATTCATAATATCCATAAAACACTTTGCCAACTTCATCCATAATACATTAGAACGGGGAATTACAATGATATTGGGAGAATGGAAGGGATTGTAATGAATGTAAAGTGATCTCATGATGGTAAAATAAAAATGAATATTGTTCTAAAACAAAATGAGTATTTTAATTGTGACACGTTCCCAACAGCCACAACATCAACCTCATTTTCTACAAGTTTCAACAACTCTGTTTTAATCCTTCATTCGACCTTGTTTCTCTGTCCTTTAAACTTTTTATAATAAAAGAACACAGGAAAATAAAATGTTTTTGGATAGACGAGGGATTTGTAGTGTGCGTAAAATGAAACAATGAAAGGGAAATGAAAATGATCCATGTCCTTCATTATATATTCACCATCATAATCAACCTTTGTTATAATAAACCTTTGTTGATAACCTTTAAGCCAATAGTTGATCAATTTGCTAAGTCGATAACATCCATGCAACGACACCCAAGTTCTTATCAATATTTGTCGAAATTCCACCAAACCAAATTCATCACCCAATTCTCAACAAAAGAATAGATTAGATTATGCCCACCTAAATTAATTGTACCTCATCTTGCAGGATGGACGCCAAAAGAATCCGTTATCATGTTGTTGTGAAATAATTATCAAGGCAACTATAGACAACAAATCATGGCAGAGAAATTTAAAAAGAAAAACCATGTTTGTCTTTCATCAAACAGAACAAAAATATTTCCCATCATCCTTAATCATTGTAGACAATAATCGCCATGCTTTAATATTGAAACTTATGAGAAGTCTGCAGAGGTCGACCTTCAATAATAGTTCATTTATAACAGTTGTAACCATAATGAAAATATCGACATCTTCATATGAAATCAGAGAGGACTATCAACCAGACACTTCCATGATTGAGCAATGAGGACACATGAAGAGTCTTGTTGGGATTCACAAAGACACTTCATAGCAACTGAGTCGAAATCCATACAATAATTTTGCAATGATATCCAAACCAACCAATAGGTCAAAATAATGAGAGGCCACCTAGGTTCTAAACCCAAATTTTAGTCAATCATAAACTTGTCTACAATGAGGAAGTAAACCATGATGAGGGAAAAATCGACAATGAGGGTTTAAAGATCAAGCCAGAAAAGAACCAATAGAGGAACAATTACCAATGGTAACCACCACATATTTTCCCAACTATACCCACAATAGGTTGGAAGGCTAATGAAACCACAACTTCCCACATAAAACCCAAAAGTACAAAGCTTATTCACAATTTCACCGTTAAAACCAAACCCAAAACCTTTTGCTTTGCTAGCAAGAAAACTCACAAAGGCGTGATACATATCCATGTTGGGTTTCAAATAGAACAAACTCTCGTTTTCCAAGAGCAAAAATGAAACGATAGCAGCAATGTAAATGCACAAGGAGTGTCAACTTCCACCATATTGTCACCACTGGCTATGATGCTACAGAAAAAAATGTAAAACCCCTAGAGTCCATGCGCAACTACAACAAAGGAACATGGGTATACCATAACAAAGAAAACCTATAATGTTTTCTGTATAAACCCATAAAAATGTCGAAAATAAATTTACACTGGTGAATACCACGACCAATTTTCAACGACATCAGCATATCTACCATATACATATCTAATAACCCAATATTTCATTACCAAACTTCACACAGGGTGAATAATAAAACCCATATGGTTTCATCACAGCAAGAACTCAAATGGAGAGTGCCATGAACCACATAGTGTTTTGTTTCGAATCCAGTTATCTACATAGAATGGAATACAAAAAACCAGGTCGCCACCCCATTCATCATTTCGAGCCTTAACAAAAATCCCACAATCTTCTTACAGTCACCATTTGAACCGGAAAGAAAAATACACTACATGCAGACTTCCAGAGCCAATATTTCACTTTTAATCAGAGCGGAGTTAAACAATTTGATGCCTAGAGAAGACAAAAGAATCATACTTGTGGAAAATCGCTTATTACCCACAATGAGCAAGCCAAAATATTGCAAACAACCGAGAAATTTGAAACAACCATTAACAGAAGCGCCAAAACTCGAAATGAAATGCATAAAAAAAGGTGGTGTAGTTCAAAATGGAGGAAGAACAATGTACATTTATTGCACGTCATTTCTACAACCTCCCAACTTTCAATACTTCCAACTACTCAGTCCACGGTGGAGCGCACTTCAACATATCAACTCAAACATACACTATGCAACATTCAAAGTTTAACACATTACATTGTATGCCATATGATATCAAACGTTTAACACTATAATCCTTAAGCCATCGTAGATCATAACACTTACCACCCATGCGATGCCAACCATAAGTTATACCAAAAGTATATGCCATTCACCATAGCATCAATGTTATCCACCACTTTCATAATATAGAACTTTAAAAAACCATATCCCACATTCATTCCAATTAGGAGTAAAGCCATTATATCATAGTAGTAAACCATGCCCATAATATGTAACATACAATGAGACTTATGTTGTTTGCAGCAAAGTTTGAATTAGTATTTGTATTTGATGATGTGCCAAAGCCTTAACACCCTCCTATAGTAGCTCAACATCAAGTGTACTTTTAAAACCATATTGCAAACATAAACAACCACCAAATATATAAGCAATAAGACCATTGATGCCCCTTTTCTCTATTCGCAGATATTATGAATTCCTTCGCCAGTCATATATATATCAAAATTATGTTATCATATAATCAAAACCTTAGCGAAATCCATATGCTAAGTGGAGGGAATCAGTTTTACTGGTTTGTTTTAAGGGGTCCCACCTACTATATATTATTATCAATAATATCAATAATAGCGCATTGCAACTTCTTTGTAGGAAGGACTTGTGTTGCGCTTTTGTGCGTCAACAATGGGGAGTCAGACAAAAATTATATCTCGTGCTCCACTTCCCTCTGAGGTAGTAGACCTTTATGCTCCCATAACACTCCTTTGTATGCATGTAGCAACTCATCCAACTATTGTTTTTTCTCTTTAGTATGTCCCTCCAAGGATGCCTTTACCCTTACCGATTCATCACATGTCTGATTCTCTCTTAATAAAAGTAACTCCTATTTCTTATTGGAACTAATCATTTTTCTAGCTTGGTTGGCACTTACTAGTGAGATCTTCAATTTGCCTTTGTGTGCATTGATGATGTAGGACTTCCCTTCCTTGGTCAAGCAATATTGGTTTTCTTTCTGCATCAATATCACATTCCTCATGTACATGTAGGGGCTTCCAAACACTACACCACACAAGGGGTACTACGTCCAACTCCACTTCATCAATAAACTCTGCACTTATAACAAATTTGATCTTACACTGTTTTGTGACCTTTAATTTTGCATCCTTGTTCACCCACCCCAATGGGTTTGGGCTTGGATGATCATGAACCTCCAACCCAAGATTGTTGACTAAATCAACTACTATGATTTTTGCTTGTGAACTCAAATCAAATAAAGTGTCTACCTTCGTATTCTTGACTTGGATCTTGATTTGGAATAGTTTTGTCATCTCCTTCTCTTCCTTGTGATGAAGGCTACTCAGATTCACCTCTTTATGCATTGAAGTGAAAGCAATATTCTCATCCACATCTAAGCTTCTCTCTACTTGATCATTTGAATCCATGGCTAGCAAGTCCTTCTTCTTGGCATCTTTCTTGCTATTCTTCGGGTTCATCTCTAGATGTAGTTTCCAACACTTTTATTCAGTGTGACCAACAATATTGCAATGGTTGTAGTGGTTACTTGGATTCTTACACTAATGTGAAATGGTTGTCATCTTCTTTCTTTCCCTTTCCACTTCTTCAACCTAAGTGTCTGTGTGCGACTTTCCCACCAAGTTAATGCATGGCCCTCTAATTCCAGTCTGGCAAACAAAATATTTTGATCTTCCTCTATATGGTGGACACTGAAATAAACCTCTAACTGTTGGAACCAATGATTCAACTTTATTGCATTGATCTCACCTTTGTATGGCTTGATATCCACTTTCGCTTCCTTTAAATAAGGACTGCGAAGGGGTAATGGCACTAGAACTTGACTGCTCTTTCTCGTGCTCTTTCCTCGACTCCTTTTCTAGGTATTTATTTTCTCTCGGTTTCCCCTTTAATCTAATCTCTGAGTTAGAGCCTCCAGCCTCCTTGAATGGTCCAATCTTTCTCGCTAGAGCCGCCATGAGGAGGGCCATATTGCGAGAGATCAATGGATTTCTCTTCTGGCCTTGCAAATCTCTCTTATGTCAGATCTTGAGGGTTGTTGTGAACATACTCATCTGCCATGGTTGGGGTTCTGCAACTTTCTTCTTAAGACAATTCCTAGATTCTACAACTTTCCACAAATACCTCAAACAAAAATACTTTGATAGCAATCTGATATGTAAACTGTCATGGATATTCCACTGGAACAATTAGTCACAACACATCTTATAATATTTTGAAATCTTAAATTATGCAAATTACTTTCTTAGATCTGATATTACTGATTACTAGCTTATTACTTGAAATTATGAAAATAACTGAAATATGGAAACGAAAGAAATGAGCAAAAGAACACACCATCCACACAAATGAACATAAGATATATCCAAGAAACCCAAATATGGGAGAAAAAACAACTAAATGGTTGGGCCTATGCTCTGCTCTCTTTTCTTCAAATGCAAATACAAAGAAAGAGGCACTCATTGTGGAGTTTCCAATGAGACTGTGGCTTGTATGGTTGCTATAGAATCTCTCATTCTTTGATATTCTCTCAAAATACCACTCCTAGATGCTTTGTTCAACTATGGAACAAATACAATGCTAAATAATGGAACCCTTTTTCCTCCTAGCAACCCATTATTTAACATAGCCTGATATCCATCTATGGTTAGGGTTTTGACTTACTCAACCCTTCAATAAGTGACAAGGTTTTAGAACTTCTAGAATTTTCTTGAAAGTTTGCATGTGGCTAGCCCCACATGTGTGAGTAGTGGGGCTTGATGTGGCATCCACTCGTACTATGGTGGTCGACCAAGTAGGTCAACTTGAGGGGGGAATAACTTTCGCATAAGGTATCAATGAGTAAAATATGTTGTCTTGGTACTATAAACGTTTTGGACCAAAATAAATGTCATACGATGCCTCAAAATGGCCCCAAAATATTTCAAATGGTTTCCAACCCCAATTTTCCAAATTGGGTCCTACTGATAAAACGACCCTGCAAGTTGATTCCTCCAATTTTTTCCACCTATAAAGTACTAAGATAGATGACAAATTGTATGATGATCCAATCTAGATCATGGTCTCTGACCAATATTGCACCATTCCTCATCTCTATCCTATACCTACATATTACAATCATCCTAGGCACCATTAAGGCATCCTTCACAAAAATATTTTGTAGCCCTAAGGATCAATCAATAGCTTAACATAACATAATCCAAACTAAGGACTAAAATCTTCCAACTCTAGCATCAATAAAATGATTTTTCATAATTTGAAATTTGAGTCCCTCTTCTAAACTCTTGCTCAAATAAGAACCCATCCTACATTATTATAACTTCTTTAAAAAGATTATCTGCCTTTGTGTTGAACTCTATATAAATGTGTGTAAAATAAAGCTCACCAAACCTACTTTTTACCTCCAAAACATGATTCATGATTGGGCCTAATATCATGATTCGGGACCATTTCTTATATTAAAGCATAATTTTTCAAAGAAGCGAATAGATGATACATGTAAGAAATATAGTTGGGCATTATAGTAATGTTGTGTTTGAATGCAAATGAATTATAAGAATCCATTTTAACTTGGGTCTGTTTAATTTTGAGAGGGGAAAAAATGTGTTGGAACAATTTGTCTCGGTAGGAGAGGCCAAGGGTTTTTGAGAAATTGAGCAATGGACTAAAGGATTGCAATCCTTGGGGTTGTTGCAAATTTTTTTCCATGTTATTGTGCAGTCTTTTCACATTTATTATGGCTTGGATGGCTCATTCGATTGTGGCCATTCTATCATAAGGGAGGCATTTTGGCTTGATTAGAAACCGCCATTGTTATTTTCGGCTCCATTGTTGGCATGGAGAGTGGAGATGGCATTGAAAGCTTCTTAAAAAGTTGTCAGAGAGGTGTATCATGAGATAATGTTGTCCCTCGTAATATTGAAGTTATTGATTATGAATATGATAGTTTATGTAATTCATTAAAGACGGGTTCCATCCTTGGATATTTTCCAGTGAAAGCTCCCCCGAGACAATCATCTATAACTTGATTTAAGAGATGTGGGAACCACAAGTTTGGATTTGCACCCATACCTATAGCTTAACCAAAGGATTTAACTTGTTTTTGTTTAGTAACTCAACCTATGTGCAAGAAATCTTTCTTCTAGAGCCTTGGATATGTAACAATACCTTGGAGGCTTTTTTCCACTAGGCCTGTGACTTCTTAGCTAAAAAGGCTACCTAGCTAGCCTACATAATCTGGATGGACTTCCTTGGACTCCCAATGCAACTATGGAAAGCTATAGAATTTATGCCTATCGAGGTTGGCACCCAAATCTACTTGCAACCAATGTGTTACATAAATATGTTTAACACTTGCTTTCGATGTCAAAGCCTAAACCATGAAATCAATGGATGTTTGCTCATGACCTAAGCCAATTAAGAGGTGGCCTCACCCACTCAAAACTTTCCTACCCCAAAATCTCCCCATGCAATGAATGTGAGTGAAGGTTTGAAGATTTTCATAAAAATAAAGGTGATGATGCCACAAAATCCTTTGCCTCGAAGACTATGGTTCCCAAGGCCACGGTCCCCAATTACACAGTTATGGTTAGACTCAATTGGCACAAGCTAAAATAGCCCAAAAAAAAGTGCATATTGATGCCATGATTCATGGAGGTCATGTGTGATTACTACACTCTCCCCACCGCTCTTCCACCCCCATGGAAATTAATTGGTGCTTTATGTTGAGGGCCACTAGAAGTAATCACGATAGACAACTCTTTGTGATTATTTACGAAAAATTTTCTTGCTACTAATTCCTTCCATTTTTCATGGGACTTCAATAATACTAAGGTGGAGATCTAATATGTTACGGGTTTTTAGTGAAAGTGACATTATGGAATGGTCAGGTCTTAGATGACCCATACATTGCTAGCTAGGCATTAACAAATATGCAGGAACAAAAATATTATGTTTACAAAAAGTCAAAACTATAGGGTTTATCCTTTGTACCTCTCTGTCAATAATTTGGTCCAGGGGATAAGTACTTCGGTTCTAATCACTCCAAGAGAAACACAATGTTATTATTATGGTATATATGAAGTTTCACTACACGCAAAACACCACATACTAGAGAATTTTAGTGTTACAAGATTGGGCAAAAATTTAAAAAACAAAATTCACTAAAACCTCCATTTTTTTATATAGTGGAGGTTTTAACAAATGTTCAATATAACCAAAAATTCTTGGCTGCCAAAGGCCATAATGGAGGGTTTTTCCCCAGTGTGTTTTATATACATTGAAATTCCACTATGTTTTTTATACATAGAATGCAGTGATGTGTTTAAGCTATTGTAAAAGCAATGGGGCCTATTAGATATTTTAAAAGCATCGATACAACTTATCTACTATCGCACAATGGTGCAAAAGAATGATTTAAATGTATCGATGCTTAAATAGGTATGAAATGCATTGTTGATTTCAAATGAATACAATGCACGAATATGTTTCAATGCTAAATTATTTTATGTTGTGGGTATGCAATGCAACTTCTTGCTTTTTTATAAGAATATTATTAATCATCATAAATTAAATATTTTTACAATAATATTGATTTTATATTTAATTAATGTACTTGAATATAATCATAGCAGTAATGTATTGTATCATTTAAACAAATATACCAACATATCACACCTATGTTCATTGTAATAACATAAATCATCTATATATTTAATTGGTAATGTAATATTTTACAGCACTGGATACTGTAATAAAAAAGGAAGTCATTTTATTATATATGAATAAGGGACCCTTCATTATAAAAAATGCGACAACATAAAGGTCCACAATAATCAAAATGTCAATAAATAATTGTTACAGTTATTGGTAACCCATTGTCAGACTAGTTGGGACAACACGTCAACATTAAACAAAATGTTTGTTTTTTATATACAAACATTCCAAAATATAGAACTTGAAACATTCAATTATACCAATCATCATTCATCACTTGAACTATTGTCATTGCCCAGACAACTTGCATGCCTCTATTCTTTGGGACTTGGAGGGGATATTGTATTTAGGTTATTTTCAATGTCTTGTTAGTTAGCTTGATTTTGTTTCACCTCTTCATGTTCCATCTACAAACATAGAAATAAAGTGTAATGAGTATATCTAATTTATATTATAACATATGAGATTATATAAATCGAAAGGTGTACCATCGCAACGAGTGTTGAATGGGTTCCTCATTCATGAATTCATGGAATTGATTTTTGTACTGTAAGTAAAAACAACATTTAATAGATGTTCTTTCTACTATATCGTTCATACTTTTATAAAATATTTCCCTCCTATCACTAACTTCTAGTACCAGTCCAAATGAGCTAAGGACCAATTCATCATCATTTACATCCTTCATAGCTTTCTTCTTCTTAGGAGGACCTTCTCTTCCCTTGTTGTTGGTCCTTGCACAACATTCAATGTATGTGAAATCAAATATTTGAAACCTCTTATCTAGTATTGTCAAGAAGTACATTATTATTAAAAAGTTAATGAAAAACTTCATGTTCATCACCTTTTGGTCCACCTAATTTCCCCATTTTAATCATTTCATCACACTTTTTGCCATAAGTTTTTCCCCTCATCTTCTATCTGCCATATTTTATCAATTAAAGACTCATATAATGAAATATCTTAGATCAATGTAGTTATTGTATATTGTGCACCGTTAAACCTAAAAGTGTTAAAAGGAAACAAAAATTGTGAGGGCCTAACAATGTGCTTTACAGTATATAGCACATTGGTGTGTATTTACTATACATTGCACACTACAAAACTCTTTTGTTTTTTAAATAACTTTCCCAAGCAATGCACCATAGAGTAAACAATACATAGGTGTGTACTAACTATAAAATGTGCACCGCAAAACCCATAAATGTTTTTGTAAAAAAAAACTTGACAAAGACGACGTTTGCAATCTAATGCAACAAGGGGCCCTAATACATTAAAATATCCTTTCCATCAAAATAACCATTGATCCCTACAAATACCCAAACCCCTAAAAACAAAATCTCATTGTAGAAACTAAATCCTTGCAACTAAGCCTCGCACTAATATAAAACAAAATGGAATCAACAACAAAGCTAGAGTTTGTAGCATTGAAGAGGACTCTAAAACCCTTCTATTTTGTTGAGATAAAGAGAATGAATTCACATGCCTACAATTTCGCTTTTGTAGATTTGTATGCAACCCACGATGACCCCTTACAAATTCCATACTTCAAAAAACTTTGTCCACTCCAATCTCTTAGATAAGAAATCTCTCTTGTGCAAGTCTCCCCTCTAACTTTCAACACAACAATTGATTAGGGTTTATAGTTTGTTTAAGTCACTTTTACAAAATGAAATTCCCACTCTTTTTTTCGTTTGATTTCTTGGCATATGGAAGAAATGCATGTGGTCTAGAAATATTAAAAAAAAACGAAATTTGCATGATGCATCATTAAAATGTAAGCACGCGAGTGCACTATATTATCTTACTTGCATCGTAAATAAGTTTCAACTAAAATAGAAATGTTATTCTTCATAATTATTATTTTGCAAAAGATTTCCTTTGTGGATGTTTTAGCATAGTTATCCAGTGTGGTGCCCATAAAACTATTGTGCACCTGTGCATATGTTATAAACAAACACATTGGTGTGACAAATTAAACTAGTCGCACCATTTTCATTAAAAATACATTTAAAAATATATTTGTAGTTAGAATATTACATGCTTTCCAAAATTTCTTTTAAGCATGTAGACATGTAAGTTACAATACTCCACAGGATACCTAGTTGTTGTTGTAATTTAAAGCTCATGGGATGGGATATTGTTCCCTTTTTTATAGTCATCCCTTTTAATTTTAATTTTTAATCCGCTAAAAATATAAATTGAGGAATAACAATTAATTTACCTGGTCTCTTCTCCACCAAGGAGGCATGGTTACT
>ML857488.1:10787-26956 GCA_009831015.1 Picea engelmannii
CTGAAAATGGGAGACCCCTAAACTATCATTCATAGACCTAGGGAAACTATGCCCATTGCCTCTCTACACCAAGAGAAATTCACAACACTCACAGACTTGGTCAAAGAGTCTGCTATGTTTTCCAATGTGTCTACTTTTTCCAGCAACACCTTGTTTCTTTCCACCATGTCTCTCATGAAATGGTATTATACATCAATGTGCTTAGTCTTGGAATGATAATTTGGGTTCTTTGACAAAAATATTGCGCTTTGAATGTCACAACTTATCTTCGTAAGTCTCTGCTCAAACCCAATTCCTGAACATAGAATTTGCAGCCATGCTTCTTATTTTCTTCCATGAATGGATTCCATGTATTCAGATTCTATTGTTGATAGGGCTACGACTGCTTGTCTCTTGCTCATTCAACTGATTTCTCCACCTAATATTTTGAATACATTTCCACTGGTCGACCTTCGTCGATCCAAATATATAGCCCAATCAACGTCGACAAATCCATGTAAATTTAATTCATTGTCACCTCCAGGTTTTCCTTGGTAGCATATAGCATAATATTTTGTGACACAAAAATACCTAAATACTCTCTTGAATATTGTCCAGTGCTACTTCCCAGGTGTCGACATGTATCTACTCAATACTCTCACTGCATGGGAAATGTTTGGTCGGGTGCAAACCATCATATACATTATAATACCTACAAAACTTTCATAGGGAACATGTGCCATGTCCTCTATTACCTCTCGTGTCCTTGGACACTGTTGAACAATTATCCTTTCTCCCACAGGAATTGGAACCTTCACAGGTTTGCAATCCTGCATGTTGAAATGTTTCAAGATTGTTTCAATATACTTCATCTGGTTCAACCAGAGTTTTCTAGCTTCTCGATCTCTCTTAATATCCATTCCCAGAATGAAGTTCGTTGCACTGATATCCTTCATGTCAAACTTGGAGGATATATGTTTCTTCACCACCTTTATTGCATTCATGATGTTTCCAATCAGCAACATGTTGTCGACATACAATGATACATATATGAAATTCCCACCTTATTCTTTGGATATATGTAGTGATTAAATTTTCTTCTCACAAAACCTAGACTAAGGATGTATGTGTAGAAATTTTGGTACCACTTCCTTGGTGATTACTTTAGACCATAAAGGGATATTTTTCATTTTTCACACCAAATGTTTCTTTCCCTTTACTACAAATCCTTCAGGCTGTTTCATGTAGATTTCCTCTTCCAGGTCCCTGTGTAGGAACACTATATCCACATCCATATTTTCTATTTCTATTTCAAATGCTGCAACCAAAGAAATTAATACTCTAATGGAAGTTAATTTTGTGGCAGGGGAAAAAATTTCACCAAAGTGAACTCCTTCGACTTGGGAATATCCTTTTGCTACCAGTCGAGATTTGAATTTCTCAACCTGACCTGTTGCGTCCATCTTCTTATTGAATACTCATTTTATCTCGACATGATTTCTTATACTAGGTAATTTGACTAAGTCCCATGTATCATTCTTGTGCAAGGATTCCATCTCTTCAACCATGGTGTCCTTCTAGGGTTTTCCCTCTATTGAGTCAAATACCTCCCTAACCAACTTGGGCTCATTGTTGGTGTATGTTAACACAAATGCAGAACATAAGTTAGGTGGACTATACCTTTTGACTGGTTTTCTTACTCATTCTAACCTCTTTACAATTGGGGTCAGTTGTTCCACCTCTTCTTCTGATTCAATCGACTAATCTAAATCATCTTCTTTGTTCCTCAGTTCAAACCACACTTTCTATGGATTATTCTTAGTTTGAACAATTTCTTTAGGCTCAAACTTACTTCTGAATTCTTTGAAAACCACATCTCGATTGTACATTATTTTCCTTGATGTAGGATCCCATATCTTATATCATTTCATTCCTTTTTTGTATCCAATGAAAATACACTTAACTTTCTTCTTGTCCATATTACTCCTTTTTTCCTTGGGAAGATGCACAAATGCATCATAGCCAAATAATTTGAGATGTGAAACCGAAGGATTCTTACCCGACCATACCTCATGTAGAGTCGTGTCGACTAGCGTCGACGAATGAGACATATTCAGTAGATATTTTACAGTGTCGATCACCTCCACCCAAAATTCTTGTGTGAGCCCAGCATCACTGAGCATGATCCTTCCCTTGTCCATTAATGTTTTGTTCTTTCTCTCAACAACTCCATTTTTTTGGGGGGTATATGGTATGGTATTTTTGTTTTCTATGCCACACTGCTTGACTGATCAAATTATTTTCCACATAATTCATTACCATTTTCATTTCTCAACACATTATTCTTCTTGTCTTTCTTGTTTTCTACAAGAGATTTAAACTCTTTGAATTTCTCGAAAACCTATGATTTATTCCTCAGGAAATATATCCATGTATTCCTGGAAAAATCATCTATGAAGGAGGCATAATACATGGATCCACCAAGTGAAGGCACTGAAACAGGACCAAACACATCATTATGAACCAATTCTAGAATCCAATTTTCCCTTATCACTCTAGATCGTAACCTCACCCAAATTTGTTTTCGATATATACAATGTTCACAAAAGTCGACTTCTAAATCACATTAAGGAAATTATTCGACCATACCTTTGTTATGCATAGCTCAAAGTCATTTTTCTCCAATGTGTCTCATCCTCTCGTGCCATAGCATGGTCAGGTCGAATTTTTGATGACTTGTCAAGTCAGTTTGAATCAACTCAGCTCGAGTCAAGTCTAGTCTAGTTGAAGTCGATCCAACTTTAGGAACAATGATGTTGTTTCATCTAGTCAAGTCAACACTCCCTAGTAACTTTTATAGGGATCCAATCTAAACTCCTTTCATTAATACCATTGCACCTCTGGTCATCTTGCATGAATCCTTATGAAATAGACTGTGCACCCCTGCATCACTCATCTTTCTAAAATATACCAGGTTTCTTTCCAAACCGGGAATGTGTAGCACACCTGTAAGGGTTCTACTCCTCCCATCCTGCAGTATAAGTTGAACTCTTCCTCGCCCGACAATTTTGTTTTGTCGAGTTGTCCTCCAAGAAAATGTCTCCTCCTTCATGTTGTTCTTATTCATAGAACCATTCTCTATGTGGTGTCATATGATAGGATTCTCTTGAGTTGATCAAACAAACATATCGATTCAACAATGTACTGGTCGACGCCATGTACACATTGCCTCCCTTATATGGAGTCGTCTTTCTCTTAGTCGACTACTTCTTGTCGGATCATGTATTGACTTCCATTCCATTCGACTTGTAGTCCCTTTTGTAATTCCCAGATTTACCACATTTCCAACATATTCTTGTCAAATAGACATGGTAGTTAGATATACCCTTCGACTTAGACTTTCTACCAAATAATTTACCTTTATCTATGTCAACCGATCGACTTCTCACCACTAAAGCATATTTGGTTGATTCTTCCATGTTCTTCCTGATCATTTCTTCTGACAATAGAGATGAAACCACGTCTTCTAGTACTAATTTGGTTGTATTACTCCCTATATCCATGAATAAGCTATCCTAGGAGTTTGGTAAAGAACATAATAGGATAATACATTTCTCCTCCTGAGTGATTTTAATATCTACAAAATATAACTAACTTATAATGGTATTAAGCGCATTTAAATGCTCATTCACTAAACTTCCCTTACTCATCCTCAGAAGATACATTTTATTTCTAAGAAACAACTTATTTACCAAAGATTTTGACTGGTACAAGATCCTCAACTTGTCCCACAGTTTCTTGGCTGAATCATCACCTAAGACATTCAACAGTACCGAATCTGCAAGACAAATTCAGATCGTAGTTCTTTCTCTTCTCTCAAATTTCTCCTGTTCTTCCTTCAACATACCTATCAACATGGTACCTAGATATACTATTTTCCATTGTTCTCAATCTACAAGGATATCTTCAATTTTTAGCTTCCAAAGATCAAAATTCTGGCTATTGAATTTTTAGATCTCTATTCTCGAGCTACTCACCATTCTTTAACATAATCTTTAAAGATTTGTGACTTATGACTCTTACTGAACCTAGGGTTTAGCTCAGATCCAAGGTTAAACCAATCTCTCATACCACATGTTAGGAAATGAGGAACACTTCCACGCTAAACCTAGTAAAAGAGAAGAAGAAATATTTAATCAAGAAAGTAAATGACAAAAAAAACACACTACACAGAGATTTTACCCTGGAAACCCAAATTGGGAAAACCAACATTCCTTGAACGTTTTACTCTCTTGTTGTCTTATTCATTCAGAATAAAAGGTTACATGTCTAACCTTAGTCCACACCTAAGACACAATCGACATTATACCTTCTTACTTTACACAAGAACAATCATGTAGCCAATTCAACATACATCTACATGACCAACAACCTCTATAGATTGGCTATTCTATGATTATTTATTATTTTTTTCAGTGTTACAACGCACCTTATTTATAGAATTTCTAGTAGGAAAAACCCTAAAGAAAAGGAACCCAAAAATAGTTACATATCCATGCAAATCATTGGATACAAATCCCACAAATCTTAGGATTTTGTTACAGTCGACTTCCAATTCAGATTACCAGTCGACTACCAGTCACCTTCATTCGATCTTCAGTCAGTTTCCAAACATTGTAATACCCATGTTTCCCCTAGTTTTTAAATATAACTATAACTGGCCAGGAGACTATAGTAGACTAGATATTGAATGTTTGATTTGATGAGCCTTTGTATAAAAGGTCAATGTATGCATTTTCTATTATTAATAGAAAATGGATAAGTGTTGCATAACTGCTGAAAGGGGGGTTTGCTAAGATATATCGTGGATTCTATGAGAGAGATGGTGAGGGGAACTGGAAATGGTTGATATGACCCCCCACCAAACCAATAAGTTACTAGAATTAATGGTTCTTATCCAGAATAGTTCTCTGACCCAAAAATGAATTACCAGTCAGAGTGGTAGCTGGAAGAGTCCTCCTCAAGAGTTAATGAGGAGATGGGGCAGAGTACCCATTTGAAAGACTTTCAGACATGAACACAAGCTAGGGATTCAGACCCACACAACCATGTTGAGGAAGGAAAGAAAGAAGTAATTTGTGGGAATATGTAGGGTAGCGAGCAAGAAGATCTGTGAAGAGAGCAAAGTCGAAAGACTAATCTCGAGAAGAGAAAAAGAGCGGTTACAACTCTCTGGTTTGAGGAATAAATAGGTAATAACCTTGTTCTGGGTGCAAGAATGTGTTGGCATGGTTTTCGTTACAAGATGATAAACGAGGCTGAGGAGTGACTATGGAAGTACTCATGCACACCTCCTTTCTTGGTATAGAGAAAACCGGTTTCCAAGATCCCGTGGGAGGAGGAGAGTAACCTTTGTACTTGACTATCATTGAGAAAGAATAAAGAGTCTCTCTCAGAGAATCATGGTCTAAATCGGGAGTGGAAAATGATAAATATGCTAGGAGTGGTTGTGCCTATGGTTGGGTGGAAACATACACCCCTTTCAATAGTCACTTCATGATTTTCGGTTTCTGATAAGTATCTTCATACTCTATATATTGAAATGGAAATGATGATTGAATATATTTATATGTCTATGAATGAGTTATGTATTGAATGAGTAAGGTAGATATATGTATTATCTATCTATGAACTCATGTTTTTGAATGGTCGTCTGCTGCCTCAATTTAGCAGTTAAAGAATTGTGGGACGTAAGCCTGCAAGAGGGTCGGGTTAGGATTACTGGAATGTTTAAGTCCTACCGATATCTAGAATATACCTTCATGGGAATTCCAAGTTCAAAACTTGTGGAAGGAGGGAACCTCTTCCAGACTCTTCATCATGTGACCGAGGGATCATGCCCATGTATCCCATAAGAGTTGTTGAAGGATCCATGTGACCAAGGTCTGGGAACCCTATGCTAGGCTTGAAAGGAGCTAAGCCTTTTTGGCTTTGGAACTCCAAGACTTCAAAGATTTGGAGTGTTTTGACCCTATTATTTATAAATCATCGAAGGAAATGGATAGTTCTAGCTACCCACAAGGTTAATTGGCGTCTAGAGGTATCCTTATCTGGGACAAGTAGACTTGCCTCACCATTAAACCTTGATCCATTCAGTTATCGTGAGGTAACATGAGCCACAGATCCGAGGGTATTTAGGATCCCCCTTAGCCATTGGATCCATGCCGAGGTAACTTTGAAAAATTCCCACTCTGAAAGAACGAAGATGATATAGCATAAAAGTCCCTGAACGTCGAAGTCACGAAGTATTGAGAGCCATGGATATGGGGAGTACGTTAGGAACCCCCCTCTTAAAAATCCGTTCAAACAATGGAGGGATCCCCGTACGATACTTTGGCAGAGTCCTGCTTTAGGAAAGAGAAGCGGCATGATTCTGAAGCTACCGAAGGCTGGAGGTGCGAAGTAACGCGGACCATAGATCTAGGGACCCTTCAAGATCTCCCCTGACCGTTAGATATAGACCATGATCAACCCAGTGTTGACCACTTCGGGAGTAAGGAGGAAGTCACACCACAGATTCCCTGAACAATGAAATTACGAAGTAACGAAGGTCGTTGATACAGGGGTTAAGTGGACACACCTTGACCATGAGATTGAAGGGATTGGAAGGCTATCAGTCCAGAGTGATGTGCCATAGTGACATAATCTAGGATGATGTGGACCCACGACTGACGTGTCACGTGTCACCTGGAATCATAGGTATTGTTGAACCTATGTTCCCATTAACATGTGACACATGCCACCCATAAAAGGGGCCATGTGTCATCTTTTCCTTGCCACGTGTCACACTTGGCACTTACCTGCTTGGTCCATTTGGTGGGAGGAGTATGCAGGACCCACTTGTATTCACCTCCATGTCTAGTATGTCACCACGTGCAAGGGTGGACCCTATGGGAGTCTAAGACTTGAGTACTATGGAGGTTTGAGATTCAGTTTCATGGGTAGGTTGAAAGGCTCGAAGGTTGGAGCCACGTGGAGAGATTCCAGGGTTCTTCAGGAGTTTGGGATTTCAGGACTCCGGAGGACATGCATGAAGAAAAGAAAAGGGACGTTCAATGCCGAAGCCCCAAACGCTGAATTCTCCTTTAGCCTATGTGTTAGATGAGGATTAAGTCTTTTCGTTGGTTTGGAAGGTGGATGGACCTTCCCTATGGGATGTAGGAACCTAGAGATGGTATGAATTATATGGACCCACATGGCCCTCGACTAATAATGCCTGAAGAACTTCGGAAGGTCGTAACTTGCAAACCAGAGGTCGGATTTGAGCCTGGTTGCAGTCATTAGAAATATATGGGTGAGTATAAGAGGATGAATACCGCCAACATGGGATTAAATATGACTATATTAAGAAATTTTTTGATTCCCCATCCCTATAAAGGGAACTTAGGGGTCAGGTGCATTACAAATTGGTATCAAAACATGGTTACAAAACTTGGCCTGCTTGGGCTCATGAACGAGTCACTTAAAATTTTTATTTAGATAAATTTTAGGGGTGACATCCTATTGTACCCAATTCTTAAGAGGATTTTTTAAACCTCTACTGAGGAAAGGAGTGAAACCTTGTACTTTTGTATGGATTTTGAAAAATATGAACTGTGTGTTGTTCATAAGCTAGTATATCATTAACTAACATTTTTTTTTTATCAACACTCAAGAATTCAGTGGACCGTAGGAAAAATACAGCTTGAAGGATGGTGACACACCATGAATTACGGTAAATCTCCCACAATAGAGGGGAAAAATCTGATGAAAGGTGGCTAGTTGAAACCCCTCCAGATTTGGCTGAAACTATGAGAAGCCTCATGGCAGAATTACAGAGTTGTAAGGATGACAATGAAAGGTTGATAAAAGAGAAAGAAAAGAAAACTGAAATTAATGCAGTCCTACTGCAAATCTTATCAGATATACAAAGGTAGTTGCAACATGGACCAACAACCAGTCATGTGGACAGACATCAGATGAAAAAAACCTAGAGTCCACCCGAGATACGAAAGAATGGCCCTACAATTAGCCACATGAGGAGGACCAACTCAAGGAAGGCCCAACATTGAGCCAAGAGACACTCATCAGAAGAATCCGTTCGTGAGGAAACTGACAACTCCAAGGAATATTCTAGTATCAAAACTAGCTTTCATTCCCAGAGGAAAAGAAAGAAGAGGAAACATTCCAAGAGTCATGACCCTGGAGAGTTCAAGAAAGACAAACCACCCACTTTCGATGGAGAAATTAAGAAGGGGGAAGAGGAAGAAGTTTCGCTGCTTGGCTTGAAGAATTACTTCAGAGTCCATGACTACTCTGAAAATTTAAAGGTCCGAATAACCATTTTTAACCTAAATGGAAAGGCCTCCATTTGGTGGGAATACCTTAGGAATGTGAAAGGAATCCATGAGAAGGACTTGTCATGGAAACAATTCGAGAAATACTTCAAGAAGAAGTATCTGTCAGAGAAATACTTTGATGGGAAGACCAAGGAGTTCCATGAAATCAAGTTGGGATAACTCACCATAGAGGAATATATCAATAAATTAGTTGAGATGTTAAGGTATGTGACCTACATCAAAGATGAAAATGTAAAGATGCAATGATTTATTAATGGACTGCCTCATTCTTTTTGGGACATAATTGAATTTGATGAGCCAAAAACCTTAGAAGACTCTATTCGGAAAGCAAGGTATTGCTATAAGAAATTAAAGAATAAGATCGAACCTCACAAGGACCGGAAGAAGAAAATTACTTCAGGATTAAGGAAGAAGGGGTTTAAACCCTCAAGATACAAGAGCTATGAGAAATGTTCTAAGATGAGCCTTCCTGTTAAAAGTGTATACTAGAAAAATTTCCCCTCTCAGAGTGGAAATAAACCCTTTGGAGCAGCCTCAGGTAGGACTGATAACACAAAGAGAGAACCCTTGAAATTTTGGGGTTGTGGAGAGGAACATATGCTGAGAGACTGCCCATATAGGAAAAAAAACAATAGGAGGGTCTACAACATCCAAAAGGCTACCACATTCAATGATGTGGATAGGAGCATACCACAAATTTATGTAGCCTTGGATAATAGACAAGCCGACCACCAAGCTTCAGTGGTGGAGATGGATGGTATGATTGACATCCATCTAGTTTCCATTTTAATTGACCCTGGTTCTAATTTGAGTTATGTTTCCCCTCAAACTGTTGAGAAATGTAAATTGAAACAAGTTAAACATGTTAAATCATGGCTGGTACAACTAGCCACTGGAACCAAAAGAAAAGTAACAGAGGTCATACCGACATGCCAACTCATTATGAGTGGATTACCCACCCAAGCAACCTTAAACATGCTCCCTTTAGGATCTTATGACCTGCTGATTGTCATGGAATGGTCGGCTTCCCATAAAACCAAGTTGGATTGTTACAATAAAACTTTGGAGTGTGACAATGAAGAAGGGAGAAAGGTATCCCTACAAGGGATTCAAAATCCTTTCTCAGTGAGACAGATATCATCCCTTCAATTGAAGAAGTATTGCAGAAAAGGATGTCCCTTGTATGAAATACAAGTGTTGGAATCTATTGAGGACAACAAACCAATCCTAGAGGATCACCCTATATTAAGAGAGTATGAAGATGTATTCCCAAAAATGGTACCAGGTCTACCTCCAAGAAGAGATATTGAATTTTCAATAGATCTTGCACTAGGAGAGGTGCCAGTGTCTAGAACAACCTATAGAATGAGTACACCAAAGCTAGTTGAGCTCAAGATACAACTAAATGAAATGATGGACAAAGGCTACATTAGGCCTAGTGTGTTTCCATGGGGAGCACCAACCTTGTTTGTGAAAAAGAAGGATGGCATACTTCGGTTGAGCATAGACTATAGGAAACTCAATAAGATGACCATAAAGAATAAGTATCCCTTGCCAAAGATCGATGACTTGTTTGACCAATTAATGGGTGCTACCATTTTCTCAAATATTGACTTGAGGTCTGGATACCATAAGGTCAGAGTTAAGGATGAAGACATCCACAAAACAACCTTTAGGACAAGATATGGTCACTATAAATTTGTGGTGGTGCCATTTGGGATAATCAATGCACCATGAACTTTTATGTGCTTAATGAATAATGTACTCATAAATTTCATAGACATATTTGTATTGGTTTTCATTGATGATATCCTAATCTATTCCAAGAATACGAAAGAGCATGAAGAACACCTCAAGCTATTACTTCAAGTACTAAGATAACATCAAATCTATGCCAAGTTTAGTAAGTGTGCCTTTTTCCAGAAACAAGTCCATTACTTAGGCCATGTTATTTTTGAAGAAGGGGTGGCAGTTGATCATGACAAGATCAAAACCCTTATGGATTGGCCTACCCCAAAGGATGTATATGAAATCAGATCCTTTATGGGCCTAGCAGGATACTACAGGAGGTTCATAAAAGGATTTAACAAGATTGGTTTCCCAATCAATTCCCTTTGGAAAAAGGGATTTAAATTCATTTGGACATCAGAATGTGAGGAGAGATTCCAAGAGCTGAAACACCTTCTAAACAATGCACCTGTGATGAAGATTGCAGATCCAAACAAGGACTTCCTTGTGTGTACAAATGCCTAGAAGGAAGGACTCAGATGATTCCTTATGCAAGAAGAGCATGTAATTTGCTACGAATCCATAAAATTGAATGAGCATGAAATCAATTATATGACCCATGATCTAGAATTGGCTTCCATAGTGCATACTTTAAAAATGTGGAGGCATTACCTCCTGGGTAGAAGATTTGTGCTGACGACAAATCATTGTGGGTTGAGGTACCTGTTTGATCTACCAAAACTTAATGCTATACAAGCTATATGGATGGATCTCCTTAGTGAGTTTGATTTTGAAATCAAACATATCAAAGGAAAATAAAATAGGGTGGATGATGCCCTTAGAAAAAGTGTGAAAATGACTCACCTAGCAATTGCAATCACCTATGAAATAGATGTCAGGGAGAGAGTCAAAAGTGCAGAAGAAACATATGCATTTTTCAATATTGTAAAATCGTACTTAGAGAAAGATCCCACAGGGATGAAGTAAGAATGTTATCAATTTCTAAATGATGGCTTGCTAACTTACAAAGGCAGGTTGTATATTCCGAACCATGACGAATTGAAGAGGATCATGATGGATGAACTATACAAAATACCTTATACTGGTCATCCTGGTTGTCAGAAGATGATCACAGCCACTAGGAAACTGTTTTATTCACCGGGACTGAAGAAGGACATAGTTCATTACTTGGCTAAGTGTCTAGAATGTCAGTAGGTTAAGGTATAACACCGACATCTAGCAGGGATGTTGCAGCCCCTTCCAATATCAGAATGGAAATGGGAAACCATCTCAATGGATTTCATCACAGGATTACCAAAATCGGCCGAACAAAATGACTTCGTCATGGTAGTGGTGGATAAATAGAGCAAGGATACTCACTTCATTCCCATCAAGTCAACTTGCAAGGAAATAGATATTTCTAGTATTTTCATGAAATAAATATTTAGGCTGCATGGCATGCCTAAGGAGATCATATCTGATAGAGATACATAATTTACTTCAAGCTTTTGGAAATCTTTATTTTCTAGTTTTGAAACTAAATTGTTGTGTAGTACAACCTATCAGCCTCAAACTGATGGAAAAACAGAGAGGGTAAACCAAGTGTTAGAAGACATGTTAAGGATGCATGTAATGCATCATCCTAAGAAGTGGGAAGACTACCTACCAATGGTAGAGTTTTCCTACAACAATGGCTATCAAGAGTCATTGAAGATGATCCCTTTCGAGGCCCTCTATGGTAGACAATGTAAGGTTCCAATCAACTGGGATAGTCTAGTAGATAGAATTACAATCGGTCTAGACATGATGAAAGAAATGGAAAAACAAGTAATTCGGATAAAACAAAATATGAAAATAGCTTAGGATAGACATAAAATCTATGCAGACATAAAGATGACTCCTAGAGAGTTCAAAACAGGGGATCATGTGTATCTTTGAGTTAGACCCAAGAAAATCTCCTTGAGGATAGGAGTTTGTGACAAGATAACACCTCAGTATTATGGACCCTTTGAGATTTTAGATAGAGTGGGACCCATAGCCTATAGGCTAACACTCCCTCCCACAGTGAAGGAACATGATGTTTTCCTGGTTTCGTTATTAAAGAAATATGTACATGATTCTAATCATATTATTGACTGGTCCATGATTCAGGTGGAACCACAGGGAGAATTCATACCAAAACCTCAATGCATAATATATAGGAAGGAGACCCTAATTAGGAAAAAAAAACATTGCATAGGTCAAGGTGTGGTGGAAACACTTTGGCCCAAATGAGGCTACATGGGAAATGGAGGATGCCATGAAACAAGCATATCCATTTTTGTTTACTTCTATACATACAAAGCACATTGATAGATAGAACATCAAGGATGATGTTCCTTTAAGGGGGATGGGATTGTAATACCCCTATTTCCCCCAATTTGTAAATATAAATATAATTGGCCAAGAGACTATGGCAGACTAGGTATGTGTGAATGTTTGATTTGATGAACCTTTGTATAAAAGGTCAATGCATGTATTTTCTTTTATTAATAGAAAATGGATAAGTGTTGCATAACCGCTGAAAGGGGGGTTTTCCAAGATAGACCACGATGCTATGAGAGAGATTGTGAGGGGAACCATAAATGATTGATATGACCCCCCACCAAACTAGTACCTTACTGGAATTAATGGCTCAGACCCAGAATAGTTCTCTGACCCATAAATGAATTACCAGTCAGAGAGGTAGCTGGAAGAGTCCTCCTCAAGATTTAATGAGGAGATGGGGAAGAGTACCGATCTGCAAGACTTTTATACCTGACCATGAACTAGGGATTTAGACCTATGAAAAATTGTCGAGGAAGGAAAGAAAGAGGTAATTCGTGGGCAGAGGCAGGAGAGAGAGAAAGCATATCTACGAAGAGAGAATAGTCGAAAGACCAATCTCGAGAAGATAAAAATAGTGGTTAAAAATATCTTGGTCGAGGAAGAACTGGGTAATAAGCTTGTTCTAGGAGAAATATGTTGTTGTCAGGATTTTCATTACAAAATGATAAACAAGGCTGACGAGTGAATGTGGAAGTACTCGTGCATGCCTCCTTGCTTGGTATAGAGAAAACCGGTTGCTGAGATCCTGTGGGAGGAGGAGAGTAACCTTCGTCCTTGACTTTCATTGAGCAAGAAGAAAGAGTCTCTCTCATAGAATCATGGTCTAGCTCAGGGGTGGCCAGCGGTAAATCCATCAAGAGTGGATGTGCCTATGGTTGGGTGGAAACAAGCACCCCTTTTAGCAATCACTTCACAATTTCTAGTTTCTTATAAGTATCTTCATACTTTGTATATTGAAATGGAAATGATGATTAAATATATTTATATGTCTATGAATGAGTTCTGTAGTGAATGATTAAGGTAGATATATGTATTATCTCTATGTGAACTCATGTCTTTGAATGGTCGTATGCTTTTCTCAGTTTAGAAGTTGAGTTGTGGGACGTAAGCTTGCAAGAGGGTCGAGGTAGGATTTACTGGAATGTTTAAGTCCTGTCGATCTCTAGAATCTACCTTCACAGGAATTCCAAGTTCAAACTGTGTGGAAGGAGGGTGCCTCCTACAAAATCTTCACCATGTGATTGAGGTCTCATGCCCATGTCCTTAATCCATTTATGGCTAAAGGAATTATCATGTATCCCACAAGATTTTTCAAAGGATCCATGTGACCAAGTTCTGCGAACCCTACGGTAGGCCCTAGAGGAGATAATCCTTTCTGGCTTTAGAACTCCAGGAGTTCGGAGCTCCGTAGTGTTTCAAACCTACCATTTATAAATTGGCCGAGGGAAACTGATGGTTACAACTACCCACAAGTTTAACTGGCTCCTAGTGATATCCTTATTCGGGACAGATATACTTTCCCCATCGTTAATCCTTGATCCATTTAGTTATCGCGAGGTAACACGAGCCACAGATCCAAGGGTATTCAAAATCCCCCTTGGTCGTTGGACCCACACTGAGGTAACTTTGATGAAGTCCCACTCCAGGAGAACAAAGATGATATAGAATCAAACTCCCTGAACATTGAAGTCACAAAGTGATGAGAGTCATGGATCTAGGGAGTCTTTTAGTAACCCCTCTTAACCATACTATCAAACAATGGAGGGACCTGCGTACAATACTTCAGTGGAGTCCTGCTTCAGGAGAGCGAAGAAACCATGATGCCGAAACTCTTGAATCCCAGAGCTGTGAATTAACGAGGACCATAGATCTAGGGAGCCTTCAGGATATCCCCTAACCATTAGATCTATACCATGGTCAGTCCGATGATGACCACTTCGGGAGTAAGGAGGAAGTCACACCACAGATTCCCCAAACGTTTAAGTTACAAAGTAATAAAGGCTATCGATCCAAGGGTCATGTGGAAACACCTTGATCGTGAGATTGAAGGTCTTGGAAGGATATCTGTCCAGAGTGACGTGGCATAGTGACTTCATCCACGGTGATGTGGACCCATGACTGATGTGCCACGTGTCACCTATAATCGTACGTCTCATGGACCCTACGTGCCCATTAACATGCGAAACATGTCATCGACTGAAGGTTCAATGTTTCATCTCTTGCTTGTCGTGTGTCACACCTGACACTTACTCACTTGGTCCATTTGGTGAGAGGAGTATGTGGGACCCCTTTGTATTTGCCTCCGCATCTAGTACGTCACCACATGCGAGGGTGGACCCAATGGGAGTATGGGACTTCGGGACTTTGGAGGTTTGAGATGCAGTGTCGTGGGTAAGTGGAAAGGCCTAAAGGCTAGAGCCATGTGGAAATATTTCAGGATCCATCGGGAGTTCGAGAATTCAGAACTCTGGAGGACATGCGTGCAGAAAAGAACCTTGTAAGATCGTCAACCGTCGAATTCTCCTCTAGCCTGTGTGTTAGATGATGATTAATTCTCACCATTGGTTTGGATGGTGGATGGACCTTCCCTGTGGGATATAGGAACCTGTAGATGGTATGACCGAGATGGACCCAC
The DNA here is from genome assembly GCA_009831015.1 of Picea engelmannii. Taxonomy (NCBI): domain Eukaryota; kingdom Viridiplantae; phylum Streptophyta; class Pinopsida; order Pinales; family Pinaceae; genus Picea; species Picea engelmannii. Next base: position 25,896 of record ML857488.1, read on the forward strand.
GTGGGTGACACATGGCCCAAAACTAATAATGTCCGAAGAACTTCGAAAGGTCGTAAATTGAAAACCAGAGGTTGTATTTGAGCTTGGTCATAGTCGTTATAAATATACATGTGATTAAAAGAGAATCAAGACCCCGGGAAGGGGTTCGAGATGATTAGAGTAAGGGAAATTTTGATTCCCCATCCCTAGAAATGGCACTTAGGGGTCGGGTGTTTTACACATGACCGTCTATTGACCTCTTGTCGATTGACCTCTTCAACTTGTTGTCGATGTATTTAACACCTCAAACCACCTTAACCTTTGACTTCGAATTTACCTAGTCGAACCACCTTGACCGTCAACTTGGAATTTACTTGGTTGAACCACCTCGACCTTTGACTTGATGTCGATTCCTTTGACTTTGATTGTTAGTTGATCCACCTTGACTAGACTTTCACTGCAAAGAATATAACAACCCAACACTTTTGTTTCTCTTCCTCTTCCTTCTTTCTCTTTTCCTTTGCTTCTGAAGCTAGTATTTGTCTCTCCTCTTCAACCATTTTCTTCTGTAGTGCATCTTGTTGAGATTTTTCTTTTCTTTATTTTGTTTTCTTCCTCTCATAAGAAATCTTCTTCAATACTACTTATTTTTTCTTTTTCTCATCCACCTTGGAACTTTTCTTGTGTTCATATTTCACCTTTACTTTTAGGTCATCTTGGTTCTTTTTATGCTTGTTTTATCTGATATTTCTCTTTTGGTATTATCGCCTTGTGTTGTCTTTCTTATCCTTTTCTTATTTCCTCTTGTTCCTCTTCCTCTAGCTTATGTTGGTCCTTCTCTAGAAGCAATATGAACTATTCTTGAATTATTTTTCTCTTTTCTTATTCTTCCAATATAATATTTTCTCTGGCTACATCATCTAGAAATCTCTGTAACACTTCTTTGAAGAAAAATAATCCCTTGAAAACCTCCTTTGTATGGTCCACTAGATGGATTAAATGGTGAGTAAGGCCTACATATTTGACATGATTGAGCACTATGCTTTTAGGGTCATGTCCTCTAGGTTCTACAATACATAAAT
>ML857489.1:0-13640 GCA_009831015.1 Picea engelmannii
TTGAAGAAAATTTCTCATATGTTAGGGTTTATGGATGTTCTATTCCACCACATGCACTCCCAAAGATACTCCCAGATAGGTTAATTTGCAGAGAAGTGGCTCATCAATTGGTAAATGGTGGCATTGGACTAGAACTAAAGGCTTCGCAGAAGAATTCATGGCCGTCTTTTCCCGTTTATCTAGGGAAATTTGCTTTATTAAACTTTGGTCATTCTAAGTCAGAAGCGAAATCATTGAGTGAAGTAAAATTAGTGGATACAGAACACATGAAACATGATCCATATCAAATTATTAATCGGCACATTACACAGTGTGGATTAAAAGCATATGAACATGAAGATTCATTCTATGATGATATTTTTAGAAATTCCAAGTCATATGAGGAGATTCAGAGCAGAGTGCAAACCTTGTCACCTGATGCACAGGTGGGGTTTGCATCCTTTCAAATAAATAGAAGACAATGTTTGCCAAAGATTTTGCAGGGCGAAGTGTTAACCTCAGAGAAATAACAAGAAACCATTCCTCCCGGTTTTGAAACCATTTCTCAATATAATGCAAGCGACAAAGGTAAATTGAAATATTCTGAGATTCCTCCTCAGAATACAGAAAGTTCCCAGACCAGGGAAACACAAACAGAAAAAGGGAAAGGAACAGAGACAAATCCAATAAACCTTGATGATATACCAGAGACAGTTGGGGGAACAACTTCAAAGGAACTTGGGAGCCCCATTACAACATTAACCCCACTGCAAGCTACTTTTGGGAACCCTCACGAAGGAATTCTGTACGTGAGTGATTTAGAACCAATTAGCAGAGATGAAATACCTTCCTCAGATTATTTTTTCAGCAAAAAACGGAGAGCTGTGCTGAAACAGGAATTGCATCCTGTAGGAGAAAGAACAGTTAAAAAACACAAAATTATTATTGATGGGAAAAAGCTAAAAGAAAGTGAATTTGCTACAGAGTTAGCAGGGACTATGGGGGCCATAGCATAGGCCAATATGTACTCCGTAGGAAATTTAATCACTATGATTGAACAGAAAGATCAGGAAATTACACAGCTACAGGATAGGTTGAAAGAAAATGAAAAAATAATCACCTGGGGAATACAAAAAGGTCTTGAGCAGGCCAGACTGAAAGATATCCAGGAAATTCAAAAGCTAAATGAAAATCTAGACGAGGCAAAGAATATGATACAGGTAACTCAGGACCAAGTACAGCAGCTGGGAAATGAAAATAAATCTCTGCAAAATAAAATCATTTCCATTGCCAATCAAGTGATTGGAATAGATCAGTTTAAGAATAAAGCATCAGAGATATATGCTAGTATTGAGGAAGAACAACAAAAGGTTTTCTGTAATCTGGAAATGATCCAGAATTATTATCAAGAAACCAAGAGATCTATGGACAAGGCAGTACACAAAGAAAGGGAAGCTAAAGCGGAAAGAAATTCTTTCCAAAAGATGATAACTGCTTTACAGAAGGGAGAAACGAGAAGATCACAAAATTTACCCATTTCAAATCAGCTGAAAGGAGATGCAATGATAACGGTTTGGGAAACAAACTTGGAAAGTTATAAGAAGATTACAAAAAATGTCAATGAAGATTGCCAAAGGATTTTTGATTTCATTGAAAAAGAGTCAACCCATATCGGAACAGATGGCTTATCAGATTCATTAGGAGAAATTGATATTAACAGGTATCAACTGAAGGCAAGAAAGGAACTTGAATAAAAGAAAGCTGAAATTTCTAACATCACAATGGTTAATATGGCAGAAATTGAGAAGCTAATAATAGCTTCCAGTTCAAAATTGGAAAGAATCAAGTCTACAGAGAGAACGATTACAAACCAGTTGCCAGAACTACAAAGAAATTTCTTCTCATTTGAAGCAAACGAGATACCTGAAGCTCCTAAGTCCTTAATGAACTTTTTAGAGAAACAGGTTCAAACAACTGAAGCAGATAAAGAAGGTTCTTCGATTCAGAATTAAAACTTTGTACATATTTCTATTTTTAGTATTTTGTAATAAATTATAAACGGTTGACAATAGTTTATACAACCGAAAGATTAGGAAGTTGGTTAGTTACCAACGAAAGTTTTGAACAGAAATGTATAAATATAATTTCGAAAGGCTGAAACAAGGCTTCAAAAATTTTGGAAAAAGATAATTTTGTACGATCAGCTTTAAAGTTTATCAGAATATCATTCACAACAAGATTCTGGACCTTGTCATTCAGTGACTATGTTTCTTCCCTTGTCTACTTTCATTTGTTAAATCTTCTTCTTAATGTGCATTTCTAGCAAGTGAATCAATTTAGAATTATATGCAATTTTTGTTTATGATATCAGATTGGTTTGGATGTTGAATGTGTTATAGTTTTTCCTCTGGAATTATTTTAATAATTTTAAGACCTGTAACCTTTTGTTCCTTAATATTTTCTTTTGTTAGAAAAATCTGCGTTTCTTTCATTATTGTTAATGGAAATATAAGATTCGTTCCAGATTAAAGCCTTATATTTCTCTGTGTTATGTTTTATCGTTTACAATTTCATAATTGCCACTGAACCAGGAAACGACCTTGATTGTGTCTTTACTTTTCTATTTTAATTTTTAAATTTATTTTATCAATATCTTCCCTAAATGTCTGAAGTAACAAATCTATAAAAAACACCTTTTACAAACATATAAAAAAAAACCAAACACCCATGACAGTCACTAACAGTAGACAACCAAACGTAGAACCCGGTCTACAAGATCAAACCAGCATTGCATTGAACCTATTCAACACCATCTTACAAACTGCAACAAATAGAACCGAGTTAGAATGGTCGTGGGCAGTGATTGAGCGTGACATAACCATCCAGGAACAACGAGAAGCAAGACAGAGACAATTGAGAAACTGAATCTGATCTAGTTTTCTTTGCTTCTTTGTTTTAAAAGTATTATCATATTTGGATGCCTAGACGGTGTGTTTTATAGCCTTAAAACACAAACTCTGGAACAACAAGCATGATGGGCATATTGGTGATGGGCATGTTGGTATGGTATTGGTATGCATATCATTTCCAATGCATACCATTTCCATGCAATGGTATGGTATTGGTATTGGTATTGTCAATGCATAATGGTATTGATGTTGGTATTGGCAATGCAATGGTATTGATATTGGTATTGGAAATGGTATTGGTATTGGTATGGTATGGTATGGTATTGTTATTGGTATTGGTATGGTATTGGTATGCATATAATTGCCAATGCATACCATTGCCATGCAATGGTATGCAATGGTATTGGTATTGGTATGGTATTGGAGTTTAATCCGAAGATAATTTTGACTTTTAGCCCTATTTTCCATAACTTATTAGATGATAATGGATTTGATTAGTGTGCTAAAAATTATTGTCATTGTTGTGTACCGGGATCTATAGGAGACCATGGAAAGAGGATGTGGACGAAATAGACCTACTAAATCACAAAGAGGAAAGTAGGTGGAAGAGGATATGACAACAAAATCTACAGATACAATAAAAGTAAGAATAAAAAGCAACCTCAACCAAAGGAGGAAGGTCTTTCTAAATTCACAAATGCTACAACATAGAAGAGATAAAGTATTTTTTTTCCATATGACCTTTGAGCTCAAACTTATTGGTGGAAAATGCACAAGAATGGTGATTAAATGTGATTCTACAATCAAGGGAAAAGTTGGAAAATTAGGATGGCCATGTGGGATAGGGATGTTGGATACTTTTCTTGTTGAAATTTTGGCTCGATGTAAATACCTAGGGTCGTAAAAAAAAAATTCGACTCTAAAATATGATATCAATATGTCAAAAATGTGACTAAGGTGAGGTTTTTTGTTGCATAGCAAATTCGTTGAAATAGTATAATTGGTGTACTAAACATTATTGACTTTGTTGTGTATTATAGGAGCCAGATGATGCCATGGAAATAGATTGTGTCATATCAAATGAGGACACAATGGATGACGCAGGACATCAAGTACTCTAATTTTGACTTACCTTAGGAAAAATTAATCTAATGGCATTTTGTGAAACGTCCATGTTTTTTCACGAAATTATTAAATTTTATACTGTATTATCCAATCTTGTTAGAAATTAATGTATGTTGTTGATTATTTTAGATGGATATTCAAGAAAATGTAGAGCTTGAGCATTCAACTAGAAAAAGAAAAATATATGTACGTGAACGTGGACCTAAAACTATTAAATCACGTAGAGGATAGTGGGTGGAAGAGGATATTACAATGGATCCTGTAGACACAAAAAATGATTGCACAGAACAAGAGGTTGGCCTGTAATATAGTACATGGGATGAATACTTTAAGAAAATTGTTGTTTGTGGATGTTATGTATGTCGTGGAAATAAACAATTCAAACGAGCGATTGTACAAAGACATTACATAGATGATGAGATTCCAGTGCGTAGTATGCCTCCTACAATTGATTCAAATCCAATTGGATTTGTGGTAATGAATTTTTCAATTTGATATAAATAATTTGTATACTTCTTTTAAAAAATGTTTTATATTATTTAAATAATTAATTTTTTTCTTAATGAATACTTGTAGGATAAAGTTCTTGGATCACAGACTTCTATCCTAGAGTGAAATGATCATTTATGAAATTATACATCTAACAAAAATATGTGCACATATACTATCTCTTAAGATAAGGATTTGAAGAAAACAAGTAACAAAACAAGAACCACTTTAAAGATGCATAATTTGCTTAAAGACAAGGGTAAGGTTGACTACATACCCTATGATAATGAACGTAATGAAGATGATGACTTGTCTCTAAGTTTGAGATCAATTTACAAAGATATATTTGATGGTCGATTATATTGTGCTTGGCCCAGTGATCAACAACTACCTAGAGTGTATGAGGTGTTTCAATTTTGGGGATACATCTACATGATACGACCCTCCAATATTCATGGAGAAAATATGGGCCTCTTTATTGTCCAAAATGTCCATGTGGTATCTAAAAATAGAAACAATTCACAAAAAACCACTAGGATATTGATTCCATATTATGGTCCATCATATTACAATGGCGAATGGAAAAGGCTAGTAGAATATAAACCTAGCATGTCAGCATATGGTCTAAATTCAAATATGTATACACATCGTTTCCAATTGGAAAGTGGAAAACAAATTAATAGAGTTCATCTTATGTATATAGATGGACATGCATACACACACAAAAATATTTCAGTTTTTATAAATAGTAGTAAGGGATGGGACCCTAATGTAAGACCAAATTGTCAATTTGTTGAAGTTATAAATTATAAATATGGAGATATGGAAAGAGAGGTTTATAGATTGATAATGGTTGAGGCTATTATGGAACTTACCATTGAGGATGAGTTATTGATTAATTACCCCTTCTTAAACACACTCATGCATGAAAGAAAAAGGGAATAACTAGGCCTCCCTAAGGATGTTCGTAAGGGAAGAAAACCAAAGAATAATCAATGAGTGTGGATTGCCATTTTATACACTATGTTGTCAAAATTGTGTTTTATTTTAAATTATTGTATAAAATAAGTAGTATATAAAATAATATTCCGCTATTCAATTGACGTATATATGTTCATACATTATATATTCTTATTGGTTAATACAATATATTTGATTGTATTTCTTTGAAATTGATAGAATTATGATTTATCCAATTCTTTCCAAACATTAAATAATGCTTGTGTATGTTGATAGGTAGAAGACATTGATGATCCACCTACTATTACCCAAGATCAAACTGGGTTATTGAGATTTGGACAAGATGATCCAAACCATCCTTTAAACCATACGAGGGCGAAATGAGAAACATTGAAAAAAATACTACCAATTGATAAGCTTGAAGAGTTGATGAGATTAGCATACAATGATGGCGTGCCACATAGCTTTAATGATGATGATGATAGTGAAAATGTCGTGCATGAAGAAGGATTGAATGAAATTCTTACATGTTTCTTTGGGGATGGGAACAATCATGACTATAATGATCATATGTTTGACAATAATGATGATAGTAGGGGTAATTACCACCAATGTAATATTGATGATAACAACCTGAAAGACTCAATCAAGCAAGTTGCGAAGACATGCGTGTTCATATCGGGTGCACGTAGAACCTCAAAAATTGCATGCACATTGATATTATTAGAAATCAAATCACTATTTGGTTGGTCAGACAAAGGATTCACTACCCTACTAAAGTGAGTTGAAATGTATTACTTACTTTGCATTATCAATTGATGTACATAATTTTTAAACATTCATTAACTACGTTTATATTTCTTTAATGGTATGTTATAAAACATATATTGTATACAGATAGTAGTAGTGTAGATTGACATATCAAACATGTTCATCATAAGTCAAACATTTTATTGATTTAATCTATGGAAATCTTATAGGGCACTAAAAACTAAAATATTCCCTAAAGAGAATGTGTTGCCATCAACGTGCAGAGAAGCACGTCAGTTGTTGGATGAGTTGGGGATTGAATATAAACAAATTGATTCATGTAAAACTGATTTCATTTTATACAGAGGTCAATATCAAAACAAGGTAGAATGTCCTATATGCAAAGAGAAAAAATATCATACAGATGTACAAGGTCCTACAGTTCCAAAAAATGTTTTATGTCACATGCCAATTATACCTAGACTTCAACGAATGTTCGTTGAAAGTCACTTGTACAATTTATGGATTGGAATGCAAAGAACAAGAGTAAATATGGATTCATGCGAATTTTGACCGACTCCAAAGCAATGAAAGACATAGAGGAAAAATGTCCAAGTAAATTCAAATATGAACCACGTAGTATTAGGTTTGGTATTGCAATTGATGGAGTGTTCCCATTCTCTTTCCTCAGCTCAAATTATAGTGTTTGGCCAGTCGGATTGATAGTATACAATGTTCCCCCATGGATGAGCATTAGAAAGGAGCACCTTATGCTAACTCTCATTGTTACAGGAAAACAAGTTAAAAATATGGATGTTTATATTGTGCCTTTTATTGATGAGATGCAACTACTATGGAAAGGCATAAGAATGTATGACATATCACGTCCTCCATCAAATAGGTCTTACATGTTGTATGGTGTACTATGTTTGACTATTCCTGATTTCCCAGGACTTGGTGTATGTTCTAGTAAGATAAAATATTTATGTATTCACACCTATAATTTATTTTCATCCCAACTTTCACACTTACTTTTATACTATTATTTTAATGCTATTAAAATTACTTATTGAATTGCAGGGCTTCAAACAAAGGGGATATTTTCATGTCCAAGGTGTGCAGATCAATTTCAAGGCAGGTGTTCTAAATATCTACAGAAATTTATTTACGCAAAAATCATGGTTTTTCTACCAATAGATCATAAGTTTAGAAATCGTCTAAAGAATCAATTTGACAGAAAAATTGAAAATAGAGGCCCTCTAATGATTATGGGTCCAAGTGATTGGATTAATAAGTATGGTGATGTTGAATTGAAAGGTTGGGAGGATTTTTTTGATCGGGGTGATTCAATTGAGGAACCATAACAAGTTGTAGTTAATACACCAGAAGGAATGAAAATGAAATCCATAATTTATGAGCTCCCTTACTGGAAGGATCTATTAATATCTCACCTATTAGATCCTATGCACATCTTCAGAAATGTCCCAGATTCTATATTTTGACATATATCAAGCAAAGAGAAGGAAAACTTGTCTTCGAGGAGTGATATTGCTCTTTCGCGTACCAAAATTGATAGAAGACATTTATGGCCAATCAGGGGAAATGAAACATATGCAGAAGCTCCATGGATTTTGAAAAAAAGAGAGCTAGGCCAACTAAAAAATGCCATTCGTTCTATAAGGACACCTACTGGCCATGGGTCATCATTGACTAAAGCTTTTACAGTTGATGGACATATCACAGGATTTAAAACACATGATTTTCATATTTTTCTGAAGGTATTATATATCATCATTTAAGTTTTACTGGTAACATTTATTTAGTAATAAATATATTATTTTGTTGTGTGAAAAATTACTAATGACCTATGATGAATGTGTTTGATATAATATCATGCCATTGGCAATTATGGGGGATTCATGTCTTACCATTGACTTAAGGAATTCCATAAGTCAACTGTCAACATTTACAAGGTATGTCGTATGAAATGTTCATGTGTGAGAGACATAGAGATATTATATACCATTTTTATTTTTCACTAAAGGTTCCTACTAATTTACTATTCTTATAATAGGTGGGTGACCTCCAAGGAGATCCATGAATGTGAAGTACCAAAATGGAAGAAGGAAATTGCAGAAATTGTATGTGTATTTGAGAAGGACCTCCCTACAAGTTTCATGGACCTAAAAGTCCATTTACTTATACACCTAGTTGATGACATTGAATTGGCGGGTGTCATGTCAACGAGGTGGATTTTTTTTTTTGAGAGGTATATGAAAAATCTAAAAATATATGTCCGAAAAAAGGCACATCCAGAGGGTTGTATCGATGAAGGGTATGTATTGAATGAATCATTTTTCTTCCTATGTGAATTCCTTGGTAATGATTTTGAAGATGGGCCACACTTCAGGGATGGAGAACGAGCATCAGATATTATTGATGGAGAAAAACCACAATGTAATGGTGTCTAAGTAGTAATTAGTAAGTAAACTCATGATCATTAAAGTGGTTGTTTTCCTTGCAATCATTAATTTTCTTTTTAATTTATTTGTCAAATTAACTAAATAACATTTGGAGCTTGAAATAAACATGTTGACATGTAATATGAATAGACAAAAGTAAAATACTCAACAAGTTCATTATGTACCACATGGTATTTATGAACAAATGGATTTATTTGTATGATAAAAGGAAAGAGTAAGTGTTAGAAGAAAGGAGACAGTTTAAGAGATGCAACCCAAGGAACACTCCACTTCCTAGTGATTTGCTTGGGAATGGGGCAAAGATTTCACTCTAGAATGTGTTACTGAACAAATTCAAAATCAAATAGAAGATGCATGTATAGATTCAAACATAACAGAATATGAAATCAACATGTGTAGAGGATGTGAAAGAAAGGTATAGTTGGAATTTTGCAAAATGTTGTTTCCTTACAGTTTTGACACTATTAACTATTTTAATATTCATCATTATATTTGTTTTCACTGAAATAAATGGTCTTTCACAGGCGAGGTAATATCCTGCAATGTGGGCATATGGATGACATTATCATGTATAAAGTGTATATGTAAAGAGATGATCCTTTGATTGTGGCATCATGGTTGATTTCAATAAATCCAATGGAGCAAGATCAAAAGATAAGAATATTATTGAAGGGAATCTACAATATGTTGGAAAAATCCAAGAAATTATTGAGTTGGATTATTGCTCTTTTAAATGTTGTATTTTAAAGTGTAGATGGTATGAAGCATTTGAGAGAACATGAAGACATGACACCCATAGTGGATTGTTTTCTATAGATTCCTTGAGGTTCCTACCAGAGGATAAGGAGCCTTATGTTCTACCAATTCATTGTGAGCAGGTATTTCTTTAGCTCAAATAAGAAGAAATAGTGATCATTAATCTAATGATTCATATATTTTTTTTGATAATATATGTGTTTATTAATAAATAAAAATGTTATAAGATATTTCTAATATATGTATGTCATTCAAGTGCGGGTATTTTAATATGAAGATATTTTGGACCCGAAATGGATATTTTTCATACATTATGATCCAAGATTAAGGCATGCATTTGATGATGCATTAGTGGATATTGAGAAAAAAATTGATGTCTAACAAAATGAGAGATATGGATGAGAGAACATAGAAGAAATTAACATCCATGATGATGGTGAAGATTCTTTTGTTTAGGCACAAGAAGAAAACAATACATAGTTAGATGATTTAATGGAAGACAAAAATATTGATGGTATAGAAAATGATGATCCAAATTATACATATGGTAACAATATAGATAGTCTACAGTAAAATTTCAATGATGACGAAGATGATGCAGATCAAAAAGAGGATGATGATAATATTAAATACTTGAAAGAACATATGAACATTGATAATGATAAACTGGATGACATTGTTGCAGAAAATAATGTTAATGACCACGACTTCTAAATTTTCAAAATTATTTGTAAACTATTTTTTAAAATGACATTGATTCTTATGGCCCAAACTTTCATGAAATTATTCAGTATTATTTATAATGATACAAATTACTTTTGGCAATATCCTTAAAGTGTTCAATCTTTTCTATGAATTGTTGGCAAAAAAAATTAGGATTACTTATATAAGAGTTAGCATGGTGATGCAAGAGCATCGTAAGCAACCAGCCAAGCAAGCATAAAGGTGGAAGATAGTTGGAAACGCGCAACACACATTTTTCATATTTTGAAATGTTTTTGAAAAATTAATGGGAAGATATTAATGTAGTAGTTAAAGGAAGCATACTTGCATGTTGTAAATAGATCTTGAACGATTTCTCTCATCTGTCGGATGTAATAGACATTAAGTCTATTTAATGAAAGTAGGTAGATTTGAATTAAGAGATTAGATATTTTTAGAAGTGTAGGAGGGAAAACAGATATAGACACCCTCACCCTTGTATTATTATATCATTAGAATAGAAGAAGAGAGATTTCATAAGATGTTGAGTTGTAGCAGAGAGCTATAGAGAAGAACCCACGTATAAGAGAACTTGAGTTAATATATGAATATTTGACTCAATTTTCATGGTGCTATGATCCTTACTGTTTAGATTAGTTAAATGGTATGTTTACAACTGTTTTGTTTCTCTATTATGCATTTATTCCAATGTTGTATTGTGTGTATGATTTCATGTTGAATGTATGAAGTCTGAGAGAGAAGAAGAATGAGTTTCAATTGTTTCTCTTCCTGAGAATTTCCCACAAGGAGTGCAGTGAACGTCTGCATGGTGTGCGTTGTCGAGGATCTAAGTTTTATCTCATAAAGCTCAGGAGAGATATCGTTGTTCTCATGCCCACAGAAGTGAAGGTGAAGCACAGAGCCATTCAAGGTGTGTGCAGGCTGGTTGAAACCTTAAAAGTTATCAACTAAGGTGAAGGTGGAAGGATTACTATTGCACAGAGTGCACAAAGTCGAGTACTCAAATAATCAGAGGTTATTTGAAAGATTTCCGCAAGGAATGAGAGAAAAAATCCTTTTGGGGACTTGAGTTTGCAATTGAAAGCTCAGGAGGGATAGTACCTTTGAAGTGTTCAGAGGGAGACAAAAATAGAAGGAATCTCATAAAAGACAAGTTCAGGAGGGAGAACACTGATTCATCTTGTAGAAGTCATTGAGGAGTGAATCGGGCGATTAGAATTCTCCGAGGAGAACTCGCGAAATCACGTGGACCATTGGATCCCACAGATCCGTGAGAGGGTTAAGGATGACTTCCTTTTAGTATTCAAAAATATAAAGAGGAGTAATGACCATTGGATGAGAAGCATCAGGAGCTGTTGATCTTTCCCTCAAAATTTGTTATTTTGGATTTCAGAGTTTGGAGTGACAAGTGATTTTGGAGTCACTGCATCGCAAACTCCTGGTATGAGAAATCGTGCTAGCCGTCAGATCAGGGGAGACTCACAGCCATTGATACCCTTTGAAGTGGAATCTCAACATTTCTATATTTCAAGGTTTGACATACCGAGAATCTTGATGACAAGGAGCCAATGTGCTTAGCATTGAAAATCCCGAAGTCGTGAAATGTGACATGCCTTGGGGTGAATTTCGGGATTTCAGAATTTCGGCACTTCAGGTGTCAAGAAGTAGAGGAGGGAGTGATATTTGGAATCGAGAGTTTCAAATTCCCGATTCGTGAAAATCCAAAAGATACAGAGTCGTCAGATCGTGGAGGATCTCAGTCGTGGATCACGTTGGAGGTGAGGTTTCGGAAATTCGGAGATCAGAGTTTCGGGAGGTGAGGAACCTTTCTGTTGTGGATCTTGCAACTCATGAAATCCTGAAGAGTGAAAGGAAAAACTCCTGAAAAAATTGAAGGACAATAGCTGGGGGCCCAATTGGTTTTCGGGGTTCTGGGACTCAAGAGACAGAGTTGCATGTAAACGCAACTCCTGAAATCGCGAAAAGGAAAAAGCTGAAAGGTGGGTCCTAAGCATTAGTCGAAGGAATATGTGTGATGGAAGTCAAGAGGTGGTCCTGCTTTGGTGAAAGTCCTGAAAGACCATTGATCTCGCCAAAAAGAGGAAATTTCAGAAACTGGGAAAATCATAAGGGAAGAGGAATGGGTGTTGGTTTATCACTCAAGTCTCAAAAAGATGAAATAAGTGGCAACATGAGGCATGTGTTCAACGCATTGAAGGAGTCAACCCTCATTGATGTTTTGGGTTTCGTAGGTTGAAGAGAAAAGGGGCTTGATAATAGGATTCACGAAATCATGAAATTTGAAATCCCGAAAAGAAAAAATCCTTGATCACATTTGTTGGTCAGTTGTGGAGTTAACGTCGGTGTTTGATCACGTAGGCATAACTCAGAAGGACCTGTAGAATACATGTGTTTGTGTGTGTGTGAAGTTTTCTCTGTGGGGAAATCAAAGAGTCAATCAGACTCAGGGGAATATTTGGAATGATCTTGTGTGGATCTTGGCCCGAGGGTCGAGGGTTTGCACCAATTGTGGTATCAGATCTTGACTTTGTCTTTATATTTCAGGCAGAGGGAGCTAGAGGAAAAGGAGTGGTATAATACACATCAATTGTGGTATCAGATATGCATAACAAGTTCTTTTCTTTCTGTAGCAGAGAAACAAGGAACATTTTACAGCCATGCCACCGAGAAGAAGAGACAGGTCAATGCCAATGCCTGATCCAACAATGTTAAGAACCAAACATCAATATAGCATACAAAAACCTAAGGAAAAGTACTCAACGCCTTGAAAAATAGATAATTTCAGATAATAAGCCTCTTTGAGGGGGAAACCTCCTTTTACCCCACTTAAATGTTCAAGTACAAGATGATTCAAAATGAAAATGTCTCATTGGTATATATAGGAGACTAGGAGGTATAATTACAACTAATGGCCTGAAGCAGACATAAATAAAATAACATTACTAATATGATATGCCCCAATTAATGGGTAATGAGCCAATATTAGGGATTAACATGCCCATCCCCCTGAGACAAGTGTTGTCCGCAACGCTTGAGTAACTCTAAATGCTTATATATAAAAGACTCATCTTCCCAAGTGGAATCTTCAACCGGTATTTTCCTCCATTTAATGAGATACTTTGAAATGGATCTATTCCTCAGCTAGAAAATTATTGTGTCAATGATGGATTCAGGCTCCAATATGATTTTTCCTTCCTCATCAAGTTCTGGTAATATAGTTTGAACTGGGATCTTGTTACCTATAACCTTCTTTAAGCAAGAAACATGGAAAACTGGGTGTACTCGTGCAGATGCAGGCAACTCCAATTTGTATGCCATAGTACCAATATTTTGCAACACCTTATAAGGTCCATATTACTTTGGTGATAATTTATTATCCTTCTTGGCTTGCTTGAGGGACATCTATTTGTATGGTTGTAGTCTTAAAAACACCCAATCCCCTACT
>ML857489.1:27056-40141 GCA_009831015.1 Picea engelmannii
CTCAATACTTTACCAAACTTGATATCCGTTTTGGATACCACCATATACATATGAAAGAAAAATGCATTCCCAAGACTTCATTTAGAAATCACGAGGGTCACTATGAGTTCATGGTCATGTGCTTTGGACTATGTAATTACCCCTCCACTTTTCAAAGTCTCGTGAATCATTTCTTCTGTCATTTTTTCAGTAAATGTTTCTTAGTTTTATTTGATGATATTCTCATCTATAGTAAAAATTGGGAATCCATTCTTTCCCATGTGGATCAAGTTATACATCTACTATATAAGCACATTTGTTTTCTCAAATACTCTAAATGTGTTTTTGGAGCCTCTAAAGTGGAGTACCTGGGTCATATTGTTGACAAGGATGGTGTATGGGTGGATCCTGATAAAATTGAGCCTATGAAAGATTGGCATCTCACTAAAAAAATTAAAATATTGCATGGTTTCCTGGACTTAGTGAAATACTATTGTAAGTTTGTTCAAAATTATGGAAAAATTGCAACCCCTCTCACTAATCTCTTTAAAAATATTTCTTTCAGTTGGAATCCTACAACCAATCACTCCTTCCACACCTTGAAATAGGTTATTTGCACAAATCATGTCTCGTCACTGCCAAACATGGTCAAGAATTTTCTTCTAGAATGTGATCCTTCAGGGAAAGGAATCGGGGTAGTCCTCATGCAAGATAATCAAACTTTGGATTTAAATAGAAAAAATATTTTAGAGAGGTATGTGGGTCAATCCACCAATGAAAAGGAAATTTTTGATATTCTGCTTGCACTAGATATATGGCATCCTTATCTATTGTGGAAACACTTCCAAATTAAAATTGATCATCGTAGTCTCAAGTAGTTTCTAGAACAAAGAATCTCATCCCTTATGAGATCATTTACAAGAATTAAATAAAATGTGGTTGTTGATTCTCTTTCAAGGAAATTTGAAGACAAAGGGTCCCTCTTTTCCCTCTCTTTCAGTGTAGCATCACTACAATAAATCCTTGTGATTAGCTCCCGTTTTTGCTTCCACCGGTTGTTTTAATGTATTTTTATCCACGTTTTTGCTAAATTCGGCGGTATTTATTGGGAGGGCGTTACTTATGGATCTATTTTTACCGAGAAACAAAAGTGGGCGCTAAACTAGGTGCTATTATCGTCTAGTTTAACGCCCTTTTTAGCACCCCAGTTAGTGCCTAATTTAGCTCCTTATTTAGCTCCTAGTTTAGCTTCCATCTTAGCTCCCAGCTTAGGTCGTAACTTAGCTCCCAACTTAGCTCCTAGTTTATCTTCCAGTTTAGCTCCCAATTTAGCTTCCATATTAGCTTCTTTTTTATCTTTTATTTTGGCTTCCAATTTAAATCCCAATGTACCTATATAGTAATTTTGTTGAGTTTTTTAGGGTTAAGTGGATAAGGGCTTTGGGGATTAGGTTATTTAGGAATTTTAGGTATAGGGATTAAGGGTTAAGGGATTAGGGGTTAATGTTTAAGGGATTAAGGGTTAAGGGACTAGGGGTTACAGTTTAAGGGATTAAGGGTCAATGGCTAATGGATTTGGGGCTTAGGGGTTAGGTATTTTAATGCTTAATTGATTAGGGATTATATATGGCCAAGGGATTAATGAAATCCATCAACCCTACACATAATCATTGATATATTCCACGTCTCATTTTCATCATCCGTCATTTCCATATGTAGAATCTTTGTGGAATTGATCTCTTGAAATTCCATGGAACTTCCAATACACCCATCACAAATATTGTCTTCCACATACCCCTCACAATGAGCATTGAATGGGTCCAACATTGAAATTTATTCACTTTGTGCCTGTATGCATCGAAATTTGACATGGTTAGACTATACCCATGCATTGATAGTATGGGATATTTTCAAGAATCAAGGATGTCTGATGTCCCCACATAATCTTTGAGATCGTCCATGTTTTCATCAATGCTCATAATGAACATATCATGATCATCATTTGTCATTTCCATCTGTAGAATCTTTATTGGAACTCTCTTGAAATGTCATGGAAATTCCAATTCACCCACCAAAAATGTCATGCATCGACCCCACATAGTGAGCAATGAATGGGGCCAACGTTGAAATTTCTTCAATATGTACCTGTATGCTTTGAAATTTGATGTGGTTAGACTAGACACATGCCTTCATAGTATGGGAGGGTTTCAAGACTCAAGGATGTATGATGTCCCCATATAATCTTTGAGATCATCCATAATCACATCAGATTTCATCATGCATG
Source organism: Picea engelmannii (assembly GCA_009831015.1). Taxonomy (NCBI): domain Eukaryota; kingdom Viridiplantae; phylum Streptophyta; class Pinopsida; order Pinales; family Pinaceae; genus Picea; species Picea engelmannii. Next base: position 29,320 of record ML857489.1, read on the forward strand.
TCTCATTATCATCATTCGTCATTCCCTTCTATAGAATCATTGTCCCCGCATAATATTTAAGATCATCCATGTTTGCATCAATGTTCAATATAATGGATGTCTCATTTTCATCATTCATTATTTCCATACATAGAATATTTTTCAAAACTCTTTTGAAATGTCATGGCACTTCTAATACACCCATTACTAATGTCATCTTGCATCGACCTTGCACAATGAGCAGTGAATGGGGCCAATGTTGAAATTTCTTTAAACTATGCATGTATGCATCGAAATGTGACATGGTTAGACTAAACACATGCCTTGACAGTATGGGAGGCTTTCAAGACTCAAGGATGTCTGATGTTCCCACATAATCTTTGAGATTATCCATGTTTTCATCAAATTTCATCATGGATGTCTCATTGTCATCATTCATCATTTCCATATGTAGAATATTTGATGAAACTCTCTTGAAATTTCATTGAACCTCTAATTTAGCCACCACAAATGTCATGCACCGACCCCACATAGTGATYAGCGAATGGGCCCAATGTTRAAATTTATTCAATATGTTCCTGTATGTGTCAAAATTTGACATGGTTAGACTAGACACATGCCTTGATAGTATGAGATGGTTTCAAGACTCAAGGATGTATGATTTCCCACATAATATTTGAGATCRACCATGTTTACATCAACGTTCATAATGGATGTCTCATTGTCATCATTCGTTGTTTCCATATGTAGAATCTTTGTTGGAACTCTCTTGCAATGTCACRGAACTTCCAATTCACCCACCACAAATKTCATGCACTGAACTTGCATAGTGAGCAGTGAATGGGGASACCRTTGAAATTTCTTCAATATGTGTATGTATGYGTCAAAATTTGGCATGGTTAGACTAGACACATGCCTTGATGGTATGGGAGGGTTTCAAGACTCAAGGATGTATATTGAAGTCCCCACATAATTTTTGAGATCATCCAAATTTTCTTCAACATTTATCATGCACGTCTCATTGTCATCATCCATCATTCCCTTCTATAGAATCGTTTTCAGAACTATCTTGAAATTTGACATCGAACTTCCAATACACCCATCACATATTTCATCCACCGAACCCACACAGTGAGAAGTGAGTGGGGAAAATGTTGAAAGTTTTTCAATATGTGCTCGTATGCATCAAAATTATACATGAGTAGATTAGACACATGCCATGATAGTATGGGAGGGTTTCAATACTCAAGGATGTCTAATGTCCCCACATAATATTTGAGATCGTCCATATTTGCATCAACGTTCATAATGGGTGTCTCAATGTCATCATTGTTGTTTCCATCTGTAGAATATTTGTTGGAACTCTCTTGAAATTCCATGGAACTTCCAATTCACCCACCACATATTCCATGCATCGACCCTTCATAGTGAGCAGTGAATGAGGCCAACATTGAAATTTATTCAATATTTGTCTGTATGTGTTGAAATGTGACATGGTTAGAATATACACATGCCTTGACGGTATGGGAGGGTTTCAATGCTCAAGGATGTATATGCATTTCCCCACATTATCTTTGAGATTATCCACATTTGCATAAACGTTCATCATGCACGTCTCATTTTCATCATTCTTCATTCCCTTCTATGGAATTGTTGTTGGAACTATCTTGAAATTTGACATGGAACTTCCAACACACCCATCACAAATTTATTCCACTGAACCTGCACAGTGAGCAGTGAATGGGTACAATGTCATGGCACTTCTAATGCACCCATCACAAATGTCATCTTGCATCGACCTTGCACAATGAGAAGTGAATGGGGCCATTATTGAAATTTCTTCAAACTGTGCATGTATGTGTTGAAATTCAACATGGTTAGACTAGAAACATGCCTTGATGGTATGTGAGTGTTTTCAATACTCAAGGAGGGTTTTTAAATTCCACATCTACATCAACGTTCAACATAAACATCTAATTTTCAATGTTCGCCATTCCCTTCTATAGAATCGTTGTCGGAACTATATTGAAATTTGACATGGAGCTTCCAATACACCCATCACAAATGTCATGCACCGACCCCACATAATGAGAAGTGAATGGGGCCAATGTTGAAATCTCTTCAATATGTGCCTATATGCATCAAAATTTGACATGGTTAGATTAGACACATGCCTTGATGATATGGGAGGGTTTCGAGACTTAACGATGTATATTTAAGTCCCCACATAATATTTGAGATCATCCACATTTACATAAACTTTCATCATGCATGTCTCATTGTCATCATTCTTCATTCCCTTATATAGAATCGTTGCCAAAACTATCTTGAAATTTGACATGGAACTTCCAATACACCCATCACAAATTTCATGCACCGACCCCACATAGTTAGTAGTGAATGGGGATAACATTGAAATTTCTTCAATCTATGCCTATATGTGTCAAAATTTGACATGGTTAGATTAGACACATCCCTAGATGGTATGAGAGTGTTTTAATACTCAAGTATTTCTAATTTCCCCACATAATATTCAAGATCGTCCATGTTTGCAATAACATTCATGGTCATCATTCGACATTCCCTTCTATATAATATTTTTTGGAAATCTCTTCAAATTTCTTGGAACTTCCAACATTCCCATCACGAATTTCATCCCTCGACCTCGTACAATGAATAGTGAATGGGGCCAATGTTGAATTTTCTTCAAAATGTGACTGTATGCATTGTAATTTTACATGTTTACACTAGGCGCATACCTTGATGGTATGGGAGGTTTTTAAGACTTATGGAAATCATTATATTCATCATTTCCATCATCATGGTTGTCATTTCTATCATCATCATATTCATCATGACCCGATTTTTCCATCCATGTCAACAAAGACCAAACCTGACATACCCATCTTTACAACAAAACCTAATGATTAATAAACCATGATTCTATTAAGTTGATACATCCCAAAAGAATTATATAGGGTCCAACATGAAAGTGGTTTAATTGTTAATGGGTTAGGAATTATATCAAGTGAAGGGATTAATGACATCAATTGACCCTACATGGTTACCAGTGAATGAGGCCAACATTGAAATTCCTCCAAGTTGTGCATGTATACGTTGAAATTTGACATGGTTATACTAGGAACATGTCGCTTGATGGTATGGGAGGGTTTCAAGACTCAAGGATGTATTATGTCCCCATATAATCTTCAATATAGTCCATGTTTCAAGGGGTTATGGGTTACATGGTATAAATGTTAAGGTATTATGTTTAGGCTTAGTGAAATATTTCAATCTGTTTTAAAATATAAATTAATGAATAAACTTTGGATACATTAATTATCCTAATTGTCTGGATTTACATTGACTTACATATAAAATATATTTAATTATATTTTTTTAACAATTTCCAATAAATGACCACTAACCATGTGGTGCAGACCCCCGACCCTTGGCCAAGATCCATGCAAGATTGTTCTAAATATTCCCCTGAGTCTGATTGACTCTTTGATTTCCCCATAGGGAATACTTCACACACACACAAACAAGTGTATTCCACAGGTCCTTCTGAGTTATGTTTATGTGATCAAACACCACCATTAACTCCACAACCAACCAACAAATGTGATTGAGGCTTTTTCCTTTTTGAGATTTTGGATTTCGTGATTTCGCAAATCCTGTTGTCGAGCCCCTTGTCTCTTCAACCTCCAAAACCCGAAACATCAATGAGGGTTTACTCCTTCAATGCCTCTTGTTGTCAAACACACGCCTCTTGTTGCCACTTATTTCAGATTTTCGGGACTTGAGTGATCGACCAACACTCCTTCCTCTTCCCTTATGATTTTCTCAATTTCTGAAATTTCCTCTTTTTGGCGAGATCGATGGTCTTTTGGGAATTTCACCGAAGAACGACCAATTCTTGACATCCATCACACATATTATTATAACTAATGCTTAGGATCCACCTTTTGGCTTTTTCCTTTTCACGATTTTGGGAGTTGCATTGACATGCAACTCTGTCTCTTGACTCTCGGAACCCAGAAAACGGATTGGGCCCCCAACTATTGTCCTTCAATGTTTTAGGGAATTTTTCCTCTCACTCTTTGGGATTTTGTGACTTGCGAGATCCACAGTAGAAAGGTTCCTCACCTCCTGAAACTTTGATCTACAAATTTTCAAAACCTTGCCTCCAATGTGATCTATGGTTGAGATCCTCCACGATTCAATGACTCTGGATCTTTCAGTTTTTCGCGAATCAGGAGTTTGAAAATATCGATTCCAAAGATCATGGAATCCTCTACTTCCTGACACTTGAAGTGTCGAAATTCCAAAATCTAGAAATTCACCCCAAGGCACGTCGCGTTTCGCGACTTCAAGATTTTCAATGCTAAGTGCCACGACTCCTTGTCATCAAGATTCTCGGTATGACGAACCCTGAAATACCAAAATTCTGAGATTCCACTTCAAAGGGGATCAATGGTTTTGAGTCTCCCCTGATCTAACGGCTGGCGTGATTTTGCGTACCAGGATTTTTCGATGCAATGACTCCAAAATCACTTGTCACTCCAAACTCCGAAATCCGAAATAGCAGATTTCAAGTGCAAGATGAATGGCCCCTGACGCTTCCCATCCAATAGTTGTTACTCCTCCTAAGATTTCTGAATGTTGAAAGGAACTGAGCCTTAACCCTCTCACAGATCTGCGAGATCCAATGGTCCATGTGATTTTGCGAGTTCTCCTCGGAGAATTATGACCGCCCGATTCACTCCTCAATGACTTCTACAAGATGAATCGATGTTCTCCCTCCTAAACTTATATTTTATGAGATTCTTTCGACTTTCATCTCCCTTTGAAAACTTCAAAGGTACTATCCCTCATGAGATTTCACTTTCAAACTCAATTCCCCAAAAGGATTTCTACTTGCACTCCTTGCGGAAATGTTTCAAGTAACCTATGATTATTTGAGTCCTCGACTTTGTGCACTCTTTGCAACAACAGTCCTTCCACCTTCACCTTAGTTAATAAATTTTAAGGTTTCAACCAGCCTACGCACACCTTGCATGGCTCTGTGATTCACCTGCACTTCTACAGGTATGAGAACAATAATATCTCTCCTGAGATTTCTGAGATAAAACTCAGATCCTCGTCAACGCACACCTTGTATACGTTCACTGCACTCCTTGCAGGAAATTCTCGGGAAGAGAAACAATTGAAACTCATTCCTCTTCTCTCTCAGACTTCATACATTTAGCATAAAATCATACACACAATACAACATTGGAATAAATTCATAACAGAGAAAAAAAACAACTGTAAATATACCATTTAACGAATGTAAACAATAAGCATCATAACACCATGAAAATTGAGTCAAATCTTCATATATTAACTCAAGTGCTCCTATACATGGGTTCTTCTCTACAACTCTCTACTACAGCTCAACAACTTATGAAAGATCTCTTCTTTTGTTCTAATGATACAATAATACAAGGGTGAGGGTGTCTATATCCATTCTCCCTCCTACGCTTCTAAAATTGTCTAATCTACCTACTTTCATTAAACAAAATTAGTGTCTATTACATCCGACAGATGAGAGAAATCACTCAAGATCTGTTTACAACATGAAAGCATGCTTCCTTTAATTACTACATTAATATCTGCCCATTAATGTTTCAAAAACATTTCAAAATGTGAAAAATGTGTGTTGTGCTTTTCCAGCTGTCTTTCACCTTTATGCTTGCTTGGATGGCTGCTTACAATGCTCCGACATCATACTTCCTGGCTTGAAAATTTTCATGAACTCTTGTTCATGAGCTCTTGCACAGTCTATCCCTACCTATGAATTTCTACTTCATCCTCCCAACTAGCATCTTCAACTGGATGTCCTTTCCATTTGACCAAGTATTCAAAATATTCTTTCCTCCTGGTCTTTCTACTAATCCTCTTGTCAATTGTGCTTTCCATCTATGGATTTTCAGCTACAAGCATTTGTTTTGTACATTGAATCTCTTTTCGTTCCTTCTCTGCTCCTACTTCTTCATCTCTGTAAGGGTACAAATCTGTAACATTGAATATCGGTGAGATTCTGATCCCATCGGGTAATTCAATCTCATATATGTTTTCCCCAAATTTCCTTATGACCTTGCATGGTCCAATCTTTTTCATCTTCAGTTTGTTATATGTTCCCCTTGGGAACCTTTCCTTCCTCATATGTGAAAGAATTAGATCACCAACTTCAAATTGAAGTTCTCACCTATGTTGATCTACTCTCCACTTGTATTCTTAACTTGAACTCTACAATCGCTCCTTGACTCAGCTGTACAGATCCTTCATTCCTTCTGCAAAGTCTTCTGCACTAGCACTCCTGAATTTAGCTTGTTCTGAATATTTCAATTCAGAAACTCCCCTTGGCTGCATTCCATATACAATCTGGAATGGACTATGCCCTGTGCTTATGTTAAGTGAATCATTATAAGAAAATTTCATCTGTCGAAGAATGTGATCCCATTGACTGTGGTGTTCAGTCACTAAGCTCCTCAACAAATCTCCCAAGCTTTTGTTCATGACTTCTATCTGCCCATCCGTTTGAGGATGATATGTTGAGCTAAAATACAAAATTGTCCCCAGATTTTTCCATAAGGTCCTCTAGAAATGTCCTACAAACTTGGTATCCCAATCAGAAACGATACTCCTTGGCAAGCCGTGAAGTCTAATGACTTCCTTGGAAAACAAGTTCGCAATATGAGTTGCGTCACTGGTTTTATGGCATGGTATGAAATGTGCCATTTTTTAAAATATGTCGACTACCACAAAGATTGAATCATAGCATATCTATGTTCTTCACAGTCCCAAAATAAAATCCATGCTCACTGTGTCCCACGGCCTTTCAGGTATGGGTAATGGTTGATATAATCCTGTGCTCTATCTTTTTCCTTTCGTGTGCTGACAAATTCTACACCTGTCCACAAATTTCTTGACATATGTCCTCATCCCTGGCCAAAAATATGAGCCATTCAACTTTGAGAACGTCTTGTCATGACCGAAGTGTCTGACCAATCCTCCACTGTATTTTTCTTTCAGCAAGTTCTCCCTCATGGAGCATTTTGGAATACATAGTTGATTGCCCCAGAATAATAATCCATCCTGGATCATATAATCGGTGCATTGGCTTCTGTCCCTGAGAATTGGATTCTCAGATGCCTCATATGCCTCCTTGAAATCTGGATCATCCCTGTACATTTCTTTGAGGTTATCAAAACCTAAAGTCTTGACTCTGAATTCCTACATAAGCAAACATTTCATGCTCAAAGCATCAACAAATTTGTTAGCAGTTCCAGAAATATGCTTAGTCAGAAAATTAAAATTCTGCATGAATTCAACCCATTTAACATGTTTTTGGTTCAATTTCTCCTATTGAGTCACAAATTGTAAAGCATGATTATCACTGTACAAAACAAACTCTTTAGGAACCAAATAATGTATCCATTTCTTTAGCGCTTGTATGACTCCATAGAATTCTTTGTCATATGTTGAGTACTTAATCCTTGCTTTCTTCAGTTTCTCACTGAAATATGCGATCAACCTGTCGTCTTGGCTCAAGACTGCTCCAATTGCAAATCCACTCGTGTCACACCTGTCCTGGAATGTCTTGCTAAAATATAGCAAAACTAGAATTGGTTGCTACGTGATCTTCTTCTTCAGCAGGTTGAAGCTCTTCTCTGCTTCTTTTGTCTAATGAAAATACTTGTGTCTTTTATTCACCGTATCCATCATTGGTGCACTAATTTTGAATGAATTTCTTGTAGAAACTTGCCAAACCATGGAAGCTTCGAACTTCAAACACATTTTTCGGCGATGGCCAATTCTTAATTGCATTTACGTTTTCTGGATCCATCTTCAACTCATTTGTAGAGATAACAAAACCCAAATAAATGAGTTTTGTTCTCATAAATGATGATTTCTTCACATTGATCAGCAATTTATCTTTCTGTAATCTCCTCATTACTGAAGCTAAATGTTGTAAGTGCTCTGCTCCTATTTTGTTGAATATTAATATATCATCAAGATATACAATGATGAATTTCCCTATGAAATCCTTCAGGACTTTGTTCATAAACCTCATGAAAGTATTGGGTTCATTCGTTAAGACAAATGGCATGAAAATCCATTCATACAACCCCTTATTCATATTGAATTCTATCTTCCATTCATCACCTTCTCTCATCTGAATTTGATGATACCCGCTTTTCAAATCAATCTTTGAAAAAAACTTTGCTCCACTTAAGAAATCCAACAAGTCATCCATCCTTGATAATGGAAATCTTTATCTGAAGGTAATCTTATTGATTTCCCTTGAGTCTATACACATCCTCCATCTTTCTTTGGGATGAGCACTATTGGAACAACACATGGACTCAATCTCTCTCGAATCAATCCTATGTCCATTAAGTCTTGGACCTGTCTCTTGAATTCTTCATTTTCCTACAGTGTCAACCTATACACAACTTTGTTCAGTAAACTGGCTCTAGGTATAAGATTGATATGATGGATTATACGCCTGATACGTGGTAACGAACAAGGTAGTTAGTCCACTACTATATCAACAAATTCTTCTAGCAATTCTTGGATTTCTTTTGGTAAATCATCTATTCTCGTACTGGTCAAAACAATTTTGGGTTTCCTGACCACAATAAATTTTGTGTCTTCCTTCTTCTTAACCTCCTTAAGAAGTTCCTTCCCACTCATGAGAAGTACAGTGTTTCTCATCTTTGTTTTCACCTCTTAGATTTGAATAGACAGTAACATGTGCGTCCTCCCATTTTTCTCCAGGGTGTACGTGTTCTTTCTCCCATCATGAATCACGTTCTTGTCATATTTCCATGGTCTACCCAACAATAGATGACAAACATCCATGGGAATGACATCACATAATATTTCATATTTATATCCTCCTATTTTAAATTCAACTAAACACTATTTAGTGGCATTTACCTGATGTCCTTTTTGTAGACATGAAACTCTGTATGGGCTTGGATGTACAACAGTCTCTAGATCTAGCTTTTCTACCATCTCTGTAGATATGAGATTGTATGTGCTATCATTGTCCACTATGACCTTGCATACCCTATATTTGGCTTTGCAAGCAGTCTGAAATAGACTATTTATTTGGGCTGGATTCTCTTCCTCCTTCTCTGGCTTCAAGAGAACTTTCCTCATCATCAAAGATCTTCCACCCTCAATGTCTTATGCCTCGATATTTCATCCTTGAGATTCGACAATGTGAGTTTTACCAGCATCTTTCTTCTTATCTGAACACTCATAAGATTTATGTCTGATTTTTCCACAGGTAAAACATTTCACTTCACCACCTCTGCCTCTTCGTCTTCCTCTAGCTCGAGGAAAAGTATTTCTATCAGCATACCCTCTCTGTGATATTCCTCCTCTCTCATGTTGAGTTTGAGGTTTTTTTCCCTCTTATTTAGATTTCTGAGTTCTGTCTTGGGAAATTTTTTTGCCTCTAGCTTGACTTCTACCTCGGCCTCTTTGACCTTGTTTCTGGCTCAGCTTCTCTTCAGCTTTCAGATCCATCTGATAAGAATCTTCCACATTCTGAATGGTCATCATGCTCATCTAATCTTGAATGTTATATTGCAGACCATTCATGTACTTGGAAACTTTTTCATCATTTCTTTCCCGATGACCTGCTCTGATGTTTATCCTGTAGAATTATTCAATGTATTCTTTCACTACCATCACCTTCTGTCTCAAATTCTGCATCCTCCGAAATGGAGTGATTTGATAATCCCCTGGTATAAATTTGGTTTTCATCTTTGCAACCATTCTATCCCAGCTCTTGATTTTCTGCTTGCCTTTACAACATCTGTTAGCCTCTAGTTCATCCCACCATAGTGTTGCATGCCCTTTAAGTCTAGTAATGACATGTTTTACCTTCTTGTCTTCCTCAACATCCTCATAGTCGAAGTATTTATCCAGATCTCTAATCCAGTCTAGAAGCTCTTCAACATCCAAGTTTCCCTCATACACTAGAATGTCCATTTTTTCTCTGGCACCTATCCTTGCAACAACCCTGAATAGGCGTTCATCCATAGCATCTTCGACTACAACGTCTTCTCCTTCATTTCCATCTTCATTTTCACTTTCTTCCTCACTGATATCCCCAACGTCAATTGTGCGCCTCTATGTCATCTCCATGGCATCAAGCCTGGCACGTAACTCATGCATTTCTCTTTCTCTTGTTGGATCAAGTATTGGCATTGGTCTGTCTCTTCTTCTCGGCGGCATGGTTGTAAAATGTTCCTCTTTTCTCTACTACAGAAAGAAAAGAACTTGTTCTACAGCTTCGATACCACAATTGTGGTATCAGAGCCTCATTGATATCCCCAACGTCAACTGTGCACCTTTGTGCTGTCTCCATGGCATCAAGCCTGGCACGTAACTCATGCATTTCTCTTTCTCTTGATTTTTAAGCCCTAATATTAGATCATTACCCCTTAATTGGGGCATATTATATTAGTAATGTTATTTTATTTATGTCGGATTTAGGCCATTAGTTGTAATTATACCTCCTAGTCTCCTACATATACCAACGAGACATTTTCATTTTGAGTCATCTTGTACTTGAACATTTAAGTGAGGTAAAAGGAGGTTGCCCCCTTGAAAAGGATTATTATCTGAAATTATATCTTTTTCAAGGCATTGAGTACTTTTCATAAGGTTTTTCTATGCTATATTGATGTTTGGTTCTTAACATATGGTATCAGAGCTCAAGGTCTTGGGGTTTTGCTGCTACATATGAGATACTGTGAATTTTCACTATAACTTT
>ML857489.1:40241-60797 GCA_009831015.1 Picea engelmannii
GAAGTAGGGGATTGGGTGTTTTTAAGACTACAACCATACAAACAGATGTCCCTCAAGCAATCCAAGAAGGATAATAAATTATCACCAAAGTACTATGGACCTTATAAGGTGTTGCAAAATATTGGTACTATGGCATACAAATTTGAGTTGCCTGCATCTGCACGAGTACACCCAGTTTTCCATGTTTCTTGCTTAAATAAGGTTATAGGTAACAAGATCCTAGTTCAAACTATATTACCAGAACTTGATGAGGAAGGAAAAATCATATTGGAGCCTGAATCCATCATTGACACAATAATTTTCCAGCCGAGGAATAGATCCATTTCAAAGTATCTCATTAAATGGAGGAAACTACCGGTTGAAGATTCCACTTGGGAAGATGAGTCTTTTATATATAAGCATTTAGAGTTACTCAAGCGTTGCGGAAAACACTTGTCTTAGGGGGAGGGGCATGTTAATCCATAATATTGGCTCATTACCCATTAATTGGGGCATATCATATTAGTAATGTTATTTTATTTATGTCAGCTTCAAGCCATTAGTTGTAATTATACCTCCTAGTCTCCTATATATACCAATGAGACATTTTCATTTTGAATCATCTTGTACTTGAACATTTAAGTGGGGTAAAAGGAGGTTTCCCCCTCGAAGAGGCTTATTATCTGAAATTATCTATTTTTCAAGGCGTTGAGTACTTTTCCTTAGGTTTTTGTATGCTATATTGATGTTTGGTTCTTAACATTGTTGGATCAGGCATTGGCATTGGCCTGTCTCTTCTTCTCGGTGGCATGGATGTAAAATGTTCCTTGTTTCTCTGCTACAGAAAGAAAAAAACTTGTTATGCATATCTAATACCACAATTGATGTGTATTATACCACTCCTTTTCCTCTAGCTCCCTCTGCCTGAAATATACATACAAAATCAAGATCTGATACCACAATTGGTGCAGACCCTCGACCTTCGGGCCAAGATCCACACAAGATCATTCCAAATCTTCCCCTGAGTCTGATTGACTCTTTGATTTCCCCACAGAGAAAAATTCACACACACACAAACATGTGTATTCCACAGGTCCTTCTGAGTTATGCCTACATGATCAAACACCGATGTTAACTCCACAACTGACCAACAAATGTGATCAAGGATTTTTCCTTTTCGGGATTTCAAATTTCATGATTTCGTGAATCCTATTATCAAGCCCCTTTTCTCTTCAACCTACGAAACCCAAAACATCAATGAGGGTTGACTCCTTCAATGCGTTGAACACATGCCTCATGTTGCCACTTATTTTGGCTTTTCGAGACTTGAGTGATAAACCAACACCCATTCCTCTTCCCTTATGATTTTCCCAGTTTCTGAAATTTCTTCTTTTTGGTGAGATCAATGGTCTTTCACGACTTTCGCCAAAGTAGTACCACCTCTTGACTTCCATCACACATATTCCTTCGACTAATGCTTAGGACCCACCTTTTGGCTTTTTCCTTTTCGCGATTTCGGGAGTTGCGTTTACATGCAACTCTGTCTCTTGAGTCCCAGAACCTCGAAAACCAATTGGGCCCCCAGCTATTGTCCTTCAATTTTTTCAGGAGTTTTTCCTTTCACTCTTCAGGATTTCGTGAGTTGCAAGATCCACAACAGAAAGGTTCCTCACCTCCCGAAACTCTGATCTCCAAATTTCCAAAACCTCACCTCCAACGTGATCCACGACTGAGATCCTCCACGATCTGACGACTCTGTATCTTTTGGATTTTCACGAATCGGGAATTTGAAACTCTTGATTCCAAATATCACTCCCTCCTCTACTTCTTGACACTTGAAGTGTCGAAATTCTGAAATCCCGAAATTCACCCCAAGGCATGTCGCATTTCACGACTTCAGGATTTTCAATGCTAAGCACATTGGCTCCTTGTCATCAAGATTCTCGGTATGTTGAACCTCGAAATATCGAAATGTTGAGATTCCACTTCAAAGGGTATCAACGACTGTGAGCCTCCCCTGATCTGATGGCTAGCATGATTTGTCATACCAGGAGTTTGCGATGCAGTGACTCCAAAATCACTTGTCACTCCAAACTCTGAAATCCAAAATAACAAATTTTGAGGGCAAGATCAACGGCTCCTGATGCTTCTCATCCAATGGTCATTTTTTTTTCTAACACAAACGAGTATGGATATTTATTTATAATAAGGCAAAGAGGGCTGCCGAACCCTTACATATTCATTCAGAGCTACCGCTCTGTAATACATTTTCCAGCCAGATAACTTTGCCATCTACATACATTTTAATTCTAGAGGTGTCATACATTCGAAAACTGCAAAATGCTAACCAAAATTCTGGCCTGGGATCTTTACTAACTGAGACTGTTTCCACTCCCTTAGCGTTTTCCTTTGTTTCCAGTGCTAGTGGCCGCTTCGGTAGAGGCTTCTGAAATCTTGCTGAATGCTGTGGTTAATTCCTCCACTTTCTGCTCCAGATTGCATAGACGTTGTCCTAGGTTGCCCATGAGATTAGCGGCATCTTTCAGTCCAGCATGAATTTCATCGGAGAGTTCGTCTTTGATGTCTTCCATTTCAAACTTTATCTTGTCCCATTTTAGCTGATTGGTGGAGGCCCGAATGCTTTCCAGTTCGCCTCTGATCCGTTCTATGCGTTCTTTGGGCATGAGGGGGGTTTGGGAACCCGAGTCCATGGATGAAATGCTCAAAACGAAAACGCCCTTGCTTCCTGTGACCTGCTCGCTCAGCTTCGTGCCTGGAATGGTAAAGATCGATGGTCTTTTTAACTGCGAGCTCGCCTGACCCTGGTCATGATTTTCACGGGGGGACTGAGATCTCAAATCTCCCCGTTTGATTCTTGTCCGTCCGACTGGATAAATTCGCTGTCGTCCTTTTCGATTGAGGTCAGAGTGATGTGAAGGAGCCCGGCCAAACTTCCACTGCATTTTTTAGGGAATCGGATGAAGGGAGATTACCTCATTGATTGTAATATGTCCTTTGATTCGCAGGGATACTCTGTTTGCCTCTTTATCTGCGTCCATGTTAAACCTTCTGAGCACGTGATAAACCTTGTACTCCTAAAGTTGATCCAAGAGGATGCATATCTTCTTATATAACTGAGCCAGACGCATGTCCTTTGGGGGTTTATTAAGGTTGATGGCATCTACGACCTGTTTAGAATCCCCCGCAATTTTGAGCTTATTAATGTCTAGCTTAAGAGATTGATTTATCCCTTGCCAGAGTGCTAGAAATTCGGCCTGGTTGTTAGATGCATGTCCTAGGCCCCAGGTAAAGGTTAGCTTAGTAGAGCCATTAGGTTCGAGTAGAATTCCTCCGCCCCCTGCCTTGCCAGGATTGCCTTTCGAGGCTCCGTCAAACAGGAGCCACCAGTCATCTAATGACGACCTCCATCTCAGGAATTCTTGTTCCGGCAAGCGAATTTCCCAGTTTCTGAGCCTTGGAGGGATGCTCTGGTTGTGGTTCTGATAGGTTGTTCTAAAAACCTTGATCCAGTTATCTTCTTCCTCAGTTGTCGGGGCGGAGTTCTGGGTAGAAGGCTTCGCATTAATAGCTTCTGAAATCATGATCTGGATCTTAATGGCCACCTGAGTTGGCAATCGCTTTTCTTCCTTAAAAATTCTGTTGTTTCGCTCTCACCATAACTTCCAACAAACAAATTTTGGGATCCACATCCAGATTGTTTTCTGCAGATGTTTTTTTTTAAGTCAAAGGGGGACAGGTACATCCAGTTGTTGAATAAAACTTGACTCTCAACAGGAAGCTTATAGGCTAAAGGACCCACAAGGAGTTCCCAGACTCTTTTGGAGAATTCACACTTGAAGAGGAGATGGGCAATCGTTTCTTCTGAGTGGGTGCACAGGGGGCAGCGAGAGGGCCCTTCCCAGCCCATTCTCTTCAGATTGTCGAAGGTTAAGATGCTATTATGCAAAAGCGTCCAGGCAAAGAGGTCTATCTTGGGGATAGAGGGAAAATTCCAGAGGGCTTTCCACGGGCCTGGGTTGGAAGGAACCCAAGGGACACTTGTGACTATCTTATAACCAGCAGCTGCTGTGTAAACCCCTGATCTTGTTCCCCATCCTATTTTATCTAGCCCTCCGGCACTTAGAGGTGAATTTCCTTGAAGAAGATCCAGCAGGGTAGACGCTTTGTCATTGAGTTCCTCTGGATAGCTGCCAAGGGCCCATCCATCCCAGGATCTCTTGGCATCATTTTTCCATCTGGATATGTCCCAGAGTGTACTGCAGTTTTTATGCAACAACCATTCCTTAATATTCTCGATTTCTCTTAGCGCTGAGAAAGGCAGGCCACCGAGGATGGAATCCTCCCAAATATTGATCTTTGAGCCATTCCCTGGAATCCAGGTGAGATGGGCCTTGAGGAGGGGCGTGGCTCTGTGGCACAGGTGGAAAATGGGTGAGCCTTTTTTAGTTTTTGGGGGCTTCTCTAAGCATCTGTCTCGGCACCCTGAGAAGTATTTTTTCCTAAGTAATTGCTTGCTCCAGGTTAGCTTTCCTGTTGTCATATTCCAGAGTATCTTTCCTCCCATGGCAATATTATGGGACGCCACATCCCTGATGTTTAGTCCTCCTTCCATCTTTGATTTCTTTAATTTTTCCCATTTAACTAAATGAAACTTCCTTTCACAGTTCCTGCCCCCCTCCCAAAAAAATTTCCTGAGGAGCTCATCAATTTTGTTAGAAATTGTTTTGGGGGCGAGGAGAACCGAGCACTGATAGATTGGAAGACTAGTGATGACTGCATTCATTAGCACCAGCTTGCCTGCTTTATTGAGCCAATGCACTCCCCAATTTTGAATCTTATATTTGAGTTTGTCAACCAAGGGCATCCAATGTGCTACCTTTGAGGAGGACTTAAAAATTGGGATTCCTAGGTAAATGAAATTGTCCCAGGTAGTAGTTGCTTCCATTTCTAACACCCGACTTATCTGCAGCATGTCTCTGGGGTTACAGTGCCAGCCATAAATTGTGCTTTTGTGATAATTGATCTCGCTGCCGGAGCAAGATTTGTAGATGTCTAACTCTGTTTTGAGGTTCCTTGCTATCTTTAAGGTAGCAGCACCCAATAAAAGCGTATCATCAGCGAATTGAGTGTGACTAACTTCCTTGACTGAGGGGGCTTCTTTGATGCCCGAGAGAGCTCTGTTGTGGAGAGAAATTTGAAGCTGGAAACTGAGGGCTGAAGCCTGTAACACATACAACATTGGGGAAAGGGGGCACCCTTGCCTCAATCCACGTGAGGCTTGAAAAAACTTGGTTGGGCGTCCATTTATCAGGGGTGCAACCCAAGGGGCCTTGATACATGCCTTCACCCAATTTATGAACTGTTGATCGAACCCAAACCTCTGCATAACAGCAAACAGGAAATCATGTCTCACACGATCAAACGCATTAGCTAGGTCGAGCTTGATTGCCATACCTTTTTCCTTTTTTGTGTAGCTTGAATGTATAGCTTCTTGGACAAGGATAATATTGTCGAGAATTTGCCTTCCATGAACAAAGCCGCCTTGGTTTTCCGAAATCAGCCTTGGTAGCATTTTTTTAAGCCTGTTAGCGATTATTTTAGTAATAACTTTATAACCTGTGTTACAAAGGGAGATCGGCCTAAATCTGGGAAGGTGTTTTTCTCCTTTTTCCTTTGGAATTAGTGCTAAGAAAGTTGAATTTGTGCTGCCACCAATTTTGTTACAGACCTGCGATCTCATGACCATTTTGCATAAATCTTTTTTGATGATATCCCAGCAAAGGGTGAAGAAACGGGGTGTGAACCCATCCGGGCCCGGGGCCTTATCAGGGTTCATTCTGAAGACTACTCTCTTAATTTCTTTCATGCTGATAGGTCTGTTTAAAATTCTGTTGTCATCTTCTGTAATCAGATTTGGAATTTCAGAGAGAGGATAAGAGTCCATCACCAAATCCTCTTGATCGGGGGCTAAGTAAAGCTCTTTGAAGTAGGAGTGGGCGGCCTCTTTTATATCTTCCGGATCCGTCCAGAGTTGATCTTGCCAATGGATTTCCCTTATGAGGTTGTAGTTGTTCCTTGCCTGTGTTTGTTTATGGAAGAAAGAGGTGTTCCTATCGCCTTCTTGCAGCCAGAGTGCCCTCGATTTCATTATCCAATAAGTTTCTTCGTCTCTGCAGACTTTGTGATACTGTCTTTGCAAATCAGTTTCTTGATGGAGGAGTTCCTGGGTAACTTGACTTACTTCCAAGACTGCTTGATGTCGTTCCAGATTTTCTTGGATTTTTCCTTTTTCCGCCATGGGGGTTCCAAGGTTTTTGACCCAGAATTTTAGAGTCCATTTGAGGTTCCTAAGTTTCTCTTCCCACACAAAGAAGGGGGAACCCGAGATGGAGTGATTCCAGGACCGGTGGACTAGGGAGTGAAAATTTTCCTGTTGTGCCCAATAAGGGCAAAATCTAAAGGGGAGAGGACCCAGGGAAGAAGGGGGGAAGAGTGCCAGAGAAACAGGCTTGTGATCTGAAGTGGAGTGGGGAAGAACTTTGGAGGTGGCTATCAGCCCAAGAGAGAGGAAGGAGGATTGGACAAGAAAACGGTCAAGTCTTGCAGCAATATGGCCGGGTCCTAATCTCCTGTTAGACCAAGTGAATTTCCCATTTGTAGGGGTAATATCTTCAAGTTCCCAATCTGAAATTAAATCTTCAACCCATTCCCTGGCAGGATCTCTAACTATCGAGCCCCCTTTCTTCTCAGCTTGAGAGAGGGTGACATTTAGGTCTCCTGCCACTATAATGTTAACGGTGTTTCTTTGATTAAGAAAAAGAGCTAAGGAATCCCAACAATCTTTCTTCTCATTAATTAAAGCAGGGACATAAAGGTTAAAAAGACTTACCAAATACCTGGATCCTTTGTGCATCAGCTTAGTGTAGAGCCGTTTCCGCATCTTCTATAAGATCAAACTTTGAAGAGTCCCAGAGGGTTGCTAATCCCCCCGAGGCTCCTTGGGCACTTACTGCCTGGGCAGGGCCTTTTTTCCAAAAAAGGTTGCTTGCCCGGAGGAGGTCTTCCTCCTCAAGCTTTGTCTCCTGGATAAGGAGGACTTCAGGTTTAGCTAGCCTTGTTAGGTCTCTCAAGGCTTCTTCTTTAGTTTTGCTACCAAGTCCTCTGCAGTTCCAGGAGACTAATTGCATTATTTACTTGTTTGAGGGAGGGGAGCACCCTTTGGCGTCTTCCCCTGTTTTGATCCTTGTCTAGTATTGATCATGGCCGGTATTGTATGCTGAGTACCCAGAGTTACTTCCTTGTAGGACTGTTCTTCTCGTCTTTTTTTCTTTGACTTCCTTCCTCGTCTGGGATGGTCAGGTGTTCCTTTTGGACTGCTTGCTTCCGTGTCCTCCTCCTCCTCTGTCTCGGCCTCAGTGTTTGTGTCCAGATTGGTGTCTTCCTTACTCGATCCAATGCTTTTAGCTCCTATACTGGGGCTCACTGGAGTTCCTGATTGTTGATTTTCTCCTTCGTTAATAGCTACAGTGGGGTTTTCTTGTATTTTTGGGCTGTCTTGAGGTGTATTTTTAGGATTACCTTCTTTGGGTGGATCCTGCGGCATCTTATCTCTGTTCTTTGTGCTCTGCGAATTTTTCCCTCTCCTTACTTTTTTCCATCCTTCTGCGTCCTCAGTCCTGCTGGTTTGGAATTTGGGGCAATTCCTTTGAAAATGGTCGTGTTCCTGGCAGTTCCTGCATTTGAAAGGCAGGTGCTCATAGTCTAATTTCTGGTAATGGGTCCAAGAGCCAACGGTTAGCTTGACAGCTTCTGGGAGTCCTGCCTCCAGGTTGACCTCCACGCAGATTCGAGCACATGTATATTGTCCCTTGTTATCGGCTTTGTCAATAAACCTACCTACTCCGTTTCCGATTCATAACAGTGATTCGTTGTCCCAGCAATGTATAGGGAGATTCGACAGTCTAACCCAGACTGACACTTCTTTAGGCATGTCCACCAATGGATTGAAGTCAGGGGACCATTTGTTTAAATAGAGACCCTGGGTCCCCATGAAATAAGGACCGTTCCTGAATACCAGATCTCGATCTTCTCCAGTGATGAATTTGAAAACGAAATAGACTCTTCCTACAGGGTAGCAGGTTACCCCATTCGCTAGATTCGGCCGCCAGTTCCTCTGTATCCAATCATCCGTAGTTTTGGTGGACGGCCACAGGCCCATAAACTGTCCAACTAACCCTCGATTGGCTAGAGCTACTACTATCTTCATTGGATTCTCTTCAGGTAAGGCTATTTCAGGAATTTCGTCCAGTTTTTTTATGAATTTCAGAATCTCAGGGGGAGAAGTCTGCTTCCCACGACTGTGAATAAGCCTGCGAAAAGCATCTTCGATCGAATTCGAAGGAGGGGGGGCGGGGATCCTGCCCCCTGGCGCCGCCATGAGCCTCTCTGCCACAAACCCTAACGCTCACTCCAGACAAACCCTAACGCTCGCGCCTCTGCAGTTTCGTTATTTCTCTGAGTTTTACTTAACATTCTCATTCTTCTTTAACCATTTATAGACAGAGTTAAAAACATAAAAGATCTGTTATTCATGTTCTCAAACTTAGCTATGCCCTCATCCAATGGTCATTAATCCTCTTTATATTTTTGAATACTGAAAGGAAGTCATCCTTAACCCTCTCACAGATCTGTGGGATCCAACAATCCACGTGATTTCGCGAGTTCTCCTCGGAGAATTCTAACCGCCCGATTCAGTCCTCAATGACTTCTGCAAGACGAATTGATGTTCTCCCTCCTGAACTTGTATTTTATGAGATTCCTTCTATTTTCGTCTCCCTCTGAACACTTCAAAGGTACTATCCCTCCTGAGCTTTCAATTGCAAACTCAAGTCCCCAAAAGGATTTTGTCTCTCATTCCTTGCGGAAATCTTTCAAATAACCTCTAATTATTTGAGTACTCGACTTTGTGCACTCTGTGCAATAGCAATCCTTCCACCTTCACCTTAGTTGATAACTTTTAAGGTTTCAACCAGCCTGCGCACACCTTGCATGGCTCTGTGCTTCACCTTCACTTCTGTGGGTATGAGATAAAACTTAGATCCTCGTCAACGCACACCATGCAGACGTTCACTGCACTCCTTGTGGGAAATTCTCAGGAAGAGAAACAATTGAAACTCATTCTTCTTCTCTCTCAGACTTCATACATTCAACATGAAATCATACACACAATACAACATTGGAATAAATGCATAATAGAGAAACAAAACAGTTGTAAACATACCATTTAACTAATCTAAACAGTAAGGATCATAGCACCATGAAAATTGAGTCAAATATTCATATATTAACTCAAGTTCTCTTATACGTGGGTTCTTCTCTATAGCTCTCTGCTACAACTCAACATCTTATGAAATCTCTCTTCTTCTATTCTAATGATATAATAATACAAGGGTGAGGGTGTCTATATCTGTTTTCCCTCCTACACTTCTAAAAATATCTAATCTCTTAATTCAAATCTACCTACTTTCATTAAATAGACTTAATGTCTATTACATCCGACAGATGAGAGAAATCGTTCAAGATCTATTTACAACATGCAAGTATGCTTCCTTTAACTACTACATTAATATCTTCCCATTAATTTTTCAAAAACATTTCAAAATATGAAAAATGTGTGTTGCGCGTTTCCAACTATCTTCCACCTTTATGCTTGCTTGGCTGGTTGCTTACGATGCTCTTGCATCACCATGCTAACTCTTATATAAGTAATCCTAATTTTTTTTGCCAACAATTCATAGAAAAGATTGAACACTTTAAGGATATTGCCAAAAGTAATTTGTATCATTATAAATAATACTGAATAATTTCATGAAAGTTTGGGCCATAAGAATCAATGTCATTTTAAAAAATAGTTTACAAATAATTTTGAAAATTTAGAAGTCGTGGTCATTAACATTATTTTCTGCAACAATGTCATCCAGTTTATCATTATCAATGTTCATATGTTCTTTCAAGTATTTAATATTATCATCATCCTCTTTTTGATCTGCATCATCTTCGTCATCATTGAAATTTTACTGTAGACTATCTATATTGTTACCATATGTATAATTTGGATCATCATTTTCTATACCATCAATATTTTTGTCTTCCATTAAATCATCTAACTATGTATTGTTTTCTTCTTGTGCCTAAACAAAAGAATCTTCACCATCATCATGGATGTTAATTTCTTCTATGTTCTCTCATCCATATCTCTCATTTTGTTAGACATCAATTTTTTTCTCAATATCCACTAATGCATCATCAAATGCATGCCTTAATCTTGGATCATAATGTATGAAAAATATCCATTTCGGGTCCAAAATATCTTCATATTAAAATACCCGCACTTGAATGACATACATATATTAGAAATATCTTATAACATTTTTATTTATTAATAAACACATATATTATCAAAAAAAATATATGAATCATTAGATTAATGATCACTATTTCTTCTTATTTGAGCTAAAGAAATACCTGCTCACAATGAATTGGTAGAACATAAGGCTCCTTATCCTCTGGTAGGAACCTCAAGGAATCTATAGAAAACAATCCACTATGGGTGTCATGTCTTCATGTTCTCTCAAATGCTTCATACCATCTACACTTTAAAATACAACATTTAAAAGAGCAATAATCCAACTCAATAATTTCTTGGATTTTTCCAACATATTGTAGATTCCCTTCAATAATATTCTTATCTTTTGATCTTGCTCCATTGGATTTATTGAAATCAACCATGATGCCACAATCAAAGGATCATCTCTTTACATATACACTTTATACATGATAATGTCATCCATATGCCCACATTGCAGGATATTACCTCGCCTGTGAAAGACCATTTATTTCAGTGAAAACAAATATAATGATGAATATTAAAATAGTTAATAGTGTCAAAACTGTAAGGAAACAACATTTTGCAAAATTCCAACTATACCTTTCTTTCACATCCTCTACACATGTTGATTTCATATTCTGTTATGTTTGAATCTATACATGCATCTTCTATTTGATTTTGAATTTGTTCAGTAACACATTCTAGAGTGAAATCTTTGCCCCATTCCCAAGCAAATCACTAGGAAGTGGAGTGTTCCTTGGGTTGCATCTCTTAAACTGTCTCCTTTCTTCTAACACTTACTCTTTCCTTTTATCATACAAATAAATCCATTTGTTCATAAATACCATGTGGTACATAATGAACTTGTTGAGTATTTTACTTTTGTCTATTCATATTACATGTCAACATGTTTATTTCAAGCTCCAAATGTTATTTAGTTAATTTGACAAATAAATTAAAAAGAAAATTAATGATTGCAAGGAAAACAACCACTTTAATGATCATGAGTTTACTTACTAATTACTACTTAGACACCATTACATTGTGGTTTTTCTCCATCAATAATATCTGATGCTCGTTCTCCATCCCTGAAGTGTGGCCCATCTTCAAAATCATTACCAAGGAATTCACATAGGAAGAAAAATGATTCATTCAATACATACCCTTCATCGATACAACCCTCTGGATGTGCCTTTTTTCGGACATATATTTTTAGATTTTTCATATACCTCTCAAAAAAAAAAATCCACCTCGTTGACATGACACCCGCCAATTCAATGTCATCAACTAGGTGTATAAGTAAATGGACTTTTAGGTCCATGAAACTTGTAGGGAGGTCCTTCTCAAATACACATACAATTTCTGCAATTTCCTTCTTCCATTTTGGTACTTCACATTCATGGATCTCCTTGGAGGTCACCCACCTATTATAAGAATAGTAAATTAGTAGGAACCTTTAGTGAAAAATAAAAATGGTATATAATATCTCTATGTCTCTCACACATGAACATTTCATACGACATACCTTGTAAATGTTGACAGTTGACTTATGGAATTCCTTAAGTCAATGGTAAGACATGAATCCCCCATAATTGCCAATGGCATGATATTATATCAAACACATTCATCATAGGTCATTAGTAATTTTTCACACAACAAAATAATATATTTATTACTAAATAAATGTTACCAGTAAAACTTAAATGATGATATATAATACCTTCAGAAAAATATGAAAATCATGTGTTTTAAATCCTGTGATATGTCCATCAACTGTAAAAGCTTTAGTCAATGATGACCCATGGCCAGTAGGTGTCCTTATAGAACGAATGGCATTTTTTAGTTGGCCTAGCTCTCTTTTTTTCAAAATCCATGGAGCTTCTGCATATGTTTCATTTCCCCTGATTGGCCATAAATGTCTTCTATCAATTTTGGTACGCGAAAGAGCAATATCACTCCTCGAAGACAAGTTTTCCTTCTCTTTGCTTGATATATGTCAAAATATAGAATCTGGGACATTTCTGAAGATGTGCATAGGATCTAATAGGTGAGATATTAATAGATCCTTCCAGTAAGGGAGCTCATAAATTATGGATTTCATTTTCATTCCTTCTGGTGTATTAACTACAACTTGTTATGGTTCCTCAATTGAATCACCCCGATCAAAAAAATCCTCCCAACCTTTCAATTCAACATCACCATACTTATTAATCCAATCACTTGGACCCATAATCATTAGAGGGCCTCTATTTTCAATTTTTCTGTCAAATTGATTCTTTAGACGATTTCTAAACTTATGATCTATTGGTAGAAAAACCATGATTTTTGCGTAAATAAATTTCTGTAGATATTTAGAACACCTGCCTTGAAATTGATCTGCACACCTTGGACATGAAAATATCCCCTTTGTTTGAAGCCCTGCAATTCAATAAGTAATTTTAATAGCATTAAAATAATAGTATAAAAGTAAGTGTGAAAGTTGGGATGAAAATAAATTATAGGTGTGAATACATAAATATTTTATCTTACTAGAACATACACCAAGTCCTGGGAAATCAGGAATAGTCAAACATAGTACACCATACAACATGTAAGACCTATTTGATGGAGGACGTGATATGTCATACATTCTTATGCCTTTCCATAGTAGTTGCATCTCATCAATAAAAGGCACAATATAAACATCCATATTTTTAACTTGTTTTCCTGTAACAATGAGAGTTAGCATAAGGTGCTCCTTTCTAATGCTCATCCATGGGGGAACATTGTATACTATCAATCCGACTGGCCAAACACTATAATTTGAGCTGAGGAAAGAGAATGGGAACACTCCATCAATTGCAATACCAAACCTAATACTACGTGGTTCATATTTGAATTTACTTGGACATTTTTCCTCTATGTCTTTCATTGCTTTGGAGTCGGTCAAAATTCGCATGAATCCATATTTACTCTTGTTCTTTGCATTCCAATCCATAAATTGTACAAGTGACTTTCAACGAACATTCGTTGAAGTCTAGGTATAATTGGCATGTGACATAAAACATTTTTTGGAACTGTAGGACCTTGTACATCTGTATGATATTTTTTCTCTTTGCATATAGGACATTCTACCTTGTTTTGATATTGACCTCTGTATAAAATGAAATCAGTTTTACATGAATCAATTTGTTTATATTCAATCCCCAACTCATCCAACAACTGACGTGCTTCTCTGCACGTTGATGGCAACACATTCTCTTTAGGGAATATTTTAGTTTTTAGTGCCCTATAAGATTTCCATAGATTAAATCAATAAAATGTTTGACTTATGATGAACATGTTTGATATGTCAATCTACACTACTACTATCTGTATACAATATATGTTTTATAACATACCATTAAAGAAATATAAACGTAGTTAATGAATGTTTAAAAATTATGTACATCAATTGATAATGCAAAGTAAGTAATACATTTCAACTCACTTTAGTAGGGTAGTGAATCCTTTGTCTGACCAACCAAATAGTGATTTGATTTCTAATAATATCAATGTGCATGCAATTTTTGAGGTTCTACGTGCACCCGATATGAACACGCATGTCTTCGCAACTTGCTTGATTGAGTCTTTCAGGTTGTTATCATCAATATTACATTGGTGGTAATTACCCCTACTATCATCATTATTGTCAAACATATGATCATTATAGTCATGATTGTTCCCATCCCCAAAGAAACATGTAAGAATTTCATTCAATCCTTCTTCATGCACGACATTTTCACTATCATCATCATCATTAAAGCTATGTGGCACGCCATCATTGTATGCTAATCTCATCAACTCTTCAAGCTTATCAATTGGTAGTATTTTTTTCAATGTTTCTCATTTCGCCCTCGTATGGTTTAAAGGATGGTTTGGATCATCTTGTCCAAATCTCAATAACCCAGTTTGATCTTGGGTAATAGTAGGTGGATCATCAATGTCTTCTACCTATCAACATACACAAGCATTATTTAATGTTTGGAAAGAATTGGATAAATCATAATTCTATCAATTTCAAAGAAATACAATCAAATATATTGTATTAACCAATAAGAATATATAATGTATGAACATATATACGTCAATTGAATAGCGGAATATTATTTTATATACTACTTATTTTATACAATAATTTAAAATAAAACACAATTTTGACAACATAGTGTATAAAATGGCAATCCACACTCATTGATTATTCTTTGGTTTTCTTCCCTTACGAACATCCTTAGGGAGGCCTAGTTATTCCCTTTTTCTTTCATGCATGAGTGTGTTTAAGAAGGGGTAATTAATCAATAACTCATCCTCAATGGTAAGTTCCATAATAGCCTCAACCATTATCAATCTATAAACCTCTCTTTCCATATCTCCATATTTATAATTTATAACTTCAACAAATTGACAATTTGGTCTTACATTAGGGTCCCATCCCTTACTACTATTTATAAAAACTGAAATATTTTTGTGTGTGTATGCATGTCCATCTATATACATAAGATGAACTCTATTAATTTGTTTTCCACTTTCCAATTGGAAACGATGTGTATACATATTTGAATTTAGACCATATGCTGACATGCTAGGTTTATATTCTACTAGCCTTTTCCATTCGCCATTGTAATATGATGGACCATAATATGGAATCAATATCCTAGTGGTTTTTTGTGAATTGTTTCTATTTTTAGATACCACATGGACATTTTGGACAATAAAGAGGCCCATATTTTCTCCATGAATATTGGAGGGTCGTATCATGTAGATGTATCCCCAAAATTGAAACACCTCATACACTCTAGGTAGTTGTTGATCACTGGGCCAAGCACAATATAATCGACCATCAAATATATCTTTGTAAATTGATCTCAAACTTAGAGACAAGTCATCATCTTCATTACGTTCATTATCATAGGGTATGTAGTCAACCTTACCCTTGTCTTTAAGCAAATTATGCATCTTTAAAGTGGTTCTTGTTTTGTTACTTGTTTTCTTCAAATCCTTATCTTAAGAGATAGTATATGTGCACATATTTTTGTTAGATGTATAATTTCATAAATGATCATTTCACTCTAGGATAGAAGTCTGTGATCCAAGAACTTTATCCTACAAGTATTCATTAAGAAAAAAATTAATTATTTAAATAATATAAAACATTTTTTAAAAGAAGTATACAAATTATTTATATCAAATTGAAAAATTCATTACCACAAATCCAATTGGATTTGAATCAATTGTAGGAGGCATACTACGCACTGGAATCTCATCATCTATGTAATGTCTTTGTACAATCGCTCGTTTGAATTGTTTATTTCCACGACATACATAACATCCACAAACAACAATTTTCTTAAAGTATTCATCCCATGTACTATATTACAGGCCAACCTCTTGTTCTGTGCAATCATTTTTTGTGTCTACAGGATCCATTGTAATATCCTCTTCCACCCACTATCCTCTACGTGATTTAATAGTTTTAGGTCCACGTTCACGTACATATATTTTTCTTTTTCTAGTTGAATGCTCAAGCTCTACATTTTCTTGAATATCCATCTAAAATAATCAACAACATACATTAATTTCTAACAAGATTGGATAATACAGTATAAAATTTAATAATTTCGTGAAAAAACATGGACGTTTCACAAAATGCCATTAGATTAATTTTTCCTAAGGTAAGTCAAAATTAGAGTACTTGATGTCCTGCGTCATCCATTGTGTCCTCATTTGATATGACACAATCTATTTCCATGGCATCATCTGGCTCCTATAATACACAACAAAGTCAATAATGTTTAGTACACCAATTATACTATTTCAACGAATTTGCTATGCAACAAAAAACCTCACCTTAGTCACATTTTTGACATATTGATATCATATTTTAGAGTCGAATTTTTTTTTTACGACCCTAGGTATTTACATCGAGCCAAAATTTCAACAAGAA
Source organism: Picea engelmannii (assembly GCA_009831015.1). Lineage (NCBI taxonomy): Eukaryota > Viridiplantae > Streptophyta > Pinopsida > Pinales > Pinaceae > Picea > Picea engelmannii. Next base: position 56,591 of record ML857489.1, read on the forward strand.
AAGTATCCAACATCCCTATCCCACATGGCCATCCTAATTTTCCAACTTTTCCCTTGATTGTAGAATCACATTTAATCACCATTCTTGTGCATTTTCCACCAATAAGTTTGAGCTCAAAGGTCATATGGAAAAAAAATACTTTATCTCTTCTATGTTGTAGCATTTGTGAATTTAGAAAGACCTTCCTCCTTTGGTTGAGGTTGCTTTTTATTCTTACTTTTATTGTATCTGTAGATTTTGTTGTCATATCCTCTTCCACCTACTTTCCTCTTTGTGATTTAGTAGGTCTATTTCGTCCACATCCTCTTTCCATGGTCTCCTATAGATCCCGGTACACAACAATGACAATAATTTTTAGCACACTAATCAAATCCATTATCATCTAATAAGTTATGGAAAATAGGGCTAAAAGTCAAAATTATCTTCGGATTAAACTCCAATACCATACCAATACCAATACCATTGCATACCATTGCATGGCAATGGTATGCATTGGCAATTATATGCATACCAATACCATACCAATACCAATAACAATACCATACCATACCATACCAATACCAATACCATTTCCAATACCAATATCAATACCATTGCATTGCCAATACCAACATCAATACCATTATGCATTGCCAATACCAATACCAATACCATACCATTGCATACCATTGCTTGGAAATGGTATGCATTGGAAATGATATGCATACCAATACCATACCAACATGCCCATCACCAATATGCCCATCATGCTTGTTGTTCCAGAGTTTGTGTCTTAAGGCTATAAAACACACCGTCTAGGCATCCAAATATGATAATACTTTTAAAACAAAGAAGCAAAGAAAACTAGATCAGATTCAGTTTCTCAACTGTCTCTGTCTTGCTTCCCGTTGTTCTTGGATGGTTATGTCACGCTCAATCACTGCCCACGACCATTCTAACTCGGTTCTATTTGTTGCAGTTTGTAAGATGGTGTTGAATAGGTTCAATGCAATGTTGGTTTGATCTTGTAGACCGAGTTCTACGTTTGGTTGTCTACCGTTAGTGACTGTCATGGGTGTTTTTTTTTTTTTATATGTTTGTAAAAGGGGTTTTTTATAGATTTGTTACTTCAGACATTCAGGGAAGATATTGATAAAACAACTTTAAAAATTAAAACAGAAAAGTAAAGACACAATCAAGGTCGTTTCCTGGTTCAGTGGCAATTATGAAATTGTAAACGATAAAACATAACACAGATAAATATAAGGCTTTAATCTGGAAAGAATCTTATATTTCCATTAACAATAATGAAAGAAACACAGATTTTTCTAACAAAAGAAAATATTAAGGAACAGAAGGTTACAGGTCTTAAAATTATTAAAATAATTCCAGAGGAAAAACTATAACACATTCAACATCCAAACCAATCTGATATCATAAACAACAATTGCATATAATTCTAAATTGTTCACTTGCTAGAAATGCACATTAAGAAGAAGATTTAACAAATGAAAGTAGACAAGGGAAGAAACATAGTCATTGAATGACAAGGTCCAGAATCTTGTTGTAAATGATATTCTGGTAAACTTTAAAGTTGATCGTACAAAATTATCTTTTTACAAAATTTTTGAAGCCTTGTTTCAACCTTTCGAAATTATATTTATACATTTCTGTTCAAAACTTCCGTTGGTAACTAACCAACTTCCTAATCTTTCGGTTGTATAAACTATTGTTAACCGTTTATAAATTATTACAAAATACTAAAAAATAGAAATATGTACAAAGTTTTAATTCTGAATCGAAGAACCTTCTTTATCTGCTTCGGCTGTTTGAACCTGTTTCTCTAAAAATTTCATTAAGGCCTTAGGAGCTTCAAGTATCTCGTTTGCTTCAAATGAGAAGAAATTTCTTTGTAGTTCTGGCAACTGGTTTGTAATCGTTCTCTCTGTAGACTTGATTCTTTCCAATTTTGAACTGGAAGCTATTATTAGCTTCTCAATTTTTGCCATATTAACCATTGTGATGTTAGAAATTTCAGCTTTCTTTTCTTCAAGTTCCTTTCTTGCCTTCAGTTGATACCTGTTAATATCAATTTCTCCTAATGAATCTAATAAGCCATCTGTTCCGATATGGGTTGACTCTTTTTCAATGAAATCAAAAATCCTTTGACAATCTTCATTGACATTTTTTGTAATCTTCTTATAACTTTCCAAGTTTGTTTCCCAAACCGTTATCATTGCATCTCCTTTCAACTGATCTGAAATGGGTAAATTTTGTGATCTTCCCGTTTCTCCCTTCTGTAAAGAAGTTATCATCTTTTTGAAAGAATTTCTTTCCACTTTAGCTTCCCTTTCTTTGTGTACTGCCTTGTTCATAGATCTCTTGGTTTCTTGATAATAATTCTGGATCATTTCCAGATTACAGAAAACCTTTTGTTGTTCTTCCTCAATACTAGCATATATCTCTGATGCTTTATTCTTAAACTCATCTATTCCAATCACTTGATTGGCAATGGAAATGATTTTATTTTGCAGAGATTTATTTTCATTTCCCAGTTGTTGTACTTGGTCCTGAGTTACCTGTATCATATTCTTTGCCTCATCCATATTTTCATTTAGCTTTTGAATTTCCTGGATATCTTTCAGTCTAGCCTGCTCAAGACCTTTTTGTATTCCCCAGGCGATTATTTTTTCATTTTCTTTCAACCTATCCTGTAGCTGTGTAATTTCCTGATCTTTCTGTTCAATCATAGTGATTAAATTTCCTATGGAGTACATATTGGTCGATGCTATGGCCCCCATAGTCCCTGCTAACTCTATAGAAAATTCACTTTCTTTTAGCTTTTTCCCATCAATAATAATTTTGTGTTTTTTAACTATTCTTTCTCCTACAGGATGCAATTCCTGTTTCAGCACAGCTCTCCGTTTTTTGCTGAAAAAATAATCTAAGGAAGGTATTTCATCTCTTCTAATTGGTTCTAAATCACTCACGTACAGAATTCCTTCGTGAGGGTTCCCAAAATTAGCTTGCAGTGGGGTTAATGTTGTAATGGGGCTCCCAAGTTCCTTTGAAGTTGTTCCCCCAACTGTCTCTGGTATATCATCAAGGTTTATTGGATTTGTCTCTGTTCCTTTCCCTTTTTCTGTTTGTGTTTCCCTAGTCTGGGAACTTTCTATATTCTGAGGAGGAATCTCAGAATCTTTCAATTTACCTTTGTCGCTTGCATTATATTGAGCAATGGTTTCAAAACCGGGAGGAATGATTTCTTGTTCTTTCTCTGAGTTTAACACTTCGCCCTGCAAAATCTTTGGCAAACATTGTCTTCTATTTCTTTGAAAGGATGCAAACCCCACCTGTGCATCAGGTGACAAGGTTTACACTCTGCTCTGAATCTCCTCATATGACTTGGCATTTCTGAAAATATCATCATAGAATGAATCTTCATGTTCATATGATTTTAATCCACACTGTGTAATGTGTCGATTAATAATTTGATATGGATCATGTTTCCTGTGTTCTATATCCACTAATTTTACTTCACTCAATGATTCCGCTTCTGACTTAGAATGACCAAAGTTTAATAAAGCAAATTTCCCTAGATAAACGGGAAAAGACGGCCATGAATTATTCTGATGAGCCTTTATTTCTAGTCCAATGCCACCATTTACCAATTGATGAGCCACTTCTCTGCAAATTAACCTATCTGGGAGTATCTTTGGGAGTGCATGTGGTGGAATAGAACATCCATAAACCCTAACATATGAGAAATTTTCTTCAATGAACCAATCGGCTATTGTTTTGAGGTTTTCTATTATGGTATGTGAAATCCGAGGAGGTTCACATCCGAAGAACATTCTGTGTAGAGGGATAATGACATAATGACATACCTCATAAAAATTATCTTTGGCATTTTCTTCCCACATAGATGAATGGTACTTATGGACAGGCTCTGTACATGAATCATTCCAACTCCAATTCATTAATGGGAATGGAGTCCTAAAGAAAATAGCATCCATTATATAAGCCGGCATATAAAAGGCTATTGGCTGTCCCTTTTCCCTAGTTGTTTTGTAGTTTATAACTTCTGAGGCAATGTTATCTGATAATATTTTATGCCAATTGAAACTATGCCCTTCTGAAACTTCTTCTAAAAATGGTGTCCAGTCTGCATTGAAATGAAAAGGATCTTTTCTTCCAAAGAGTCTACATAACATCATTCCTAAATACA
>ML857489.1:60897-83027 GCA_009831015.1 Picea engelmannii
ATACCAATACCATACCAATACCAATAGAATTGTATACCATTGAATGATAATGGTATGCATTGGCAATGATTTGCATACCAATACCATACCAATATCAATACCATATTATACTATACCAATACCAATACCAACACGATACCATACTAATACCAATACCAATACCATACCATACAATGCCATACCAATACCATACCATACCAATACCGATACCAAAACCATTGCATACCAATACCATTGCATGGCAATGGTATGCATTGGAAATGATATGCATACCAATACCAATACGATACCATATCATACAAATAAAAATATTGATACCATACCAATACCATTGTCAATGATATGCATTGACAATGGTATGCATTGGCAATTATATGCATACCAATACCATACCAATTCCATACCAATACCAATACCAATACCATACCACACCATACCAATACCATACCAATACAATACCATATAAATACCAATACAAATACCAATACCAATACCAATACCATACCAATACCATTGCATACCATTGCATGACAATGGTATTCATACTGATACCATTTCCAATACCATACCATACCACGCCAATAATATTTCCAATACCAATACCAATACCATACCATTGCATATGTAACATCCTGCTCTTGTGTGCACTGAGAGGACTTATTCTTTGAGAACACTTGCTTGCAAGTGATCTGGATTTTATACTATTGGTTGTTGTTTATGATTATGAGGCGTTATGGATTGATGACATGTTATGATTTTGTATTGACATAGACATGGGTTATTGACTCTGTTTTCCTGAGTGTGCAGGATTTTGGACCTCGAGGATGCAGAGGCATCGATGAAATCCCTTGGACTTTGGATCGACTCAAGGAGTGGACTATTGGGTTTATTAATGTTGATATGACATATGCACATCTAGTTAGATGTTATGATGATTGATTGTATTTCTGATATGATTCATTGATGATACAGGATGACGATAGCTTGCCGACTGGACTCACATGTGGAGTAGAGGGGTCAGGGAAGATAACCAGAGACGTTGAGGGAGAGGTGTGGACAACAACCCTGCCACAGCCTACTATCACTCCCATCATGGCTCGAACTATAGGTTAACGATTACCTAGTTCGAGAAGACCCACAATGTTCTGAGGGCATACTGTGATAGTCATTCGCGATGATTCTAAGGGGCATGCAAATAGGCAGGGGCCTTATTCCTTAGAGGCCCTTACTCTCCCACAAGATCAGTTGGTGGAGTATTGACTCAAGGGGTTTTTGATGTCTACCAAGTCAGTCAAGAGGAGAGTGGCACCCTTGGAGCACATAGTGTGTCCTGAAGGGAACGTCGCGCAAGAAAAATTGGAAGAGGCGAGTGGCACCCTTGGAGAACGTAGTGCATCCTGAAGGGCACGTCACGCAAGTGAAAAAAAATGAGGCAAGTGGCACCCTTGGATCACCTAGTGCGTCTTGAAGGGCACGTCTCATTGTTAAATAATAAATGAATAAACCTAGATGGCCTTAGAATGAATAATGTGATAAGAAAGATTTAAAGAAAAAAACAATTTCCCTAATAAAATGTCACCCAGCCTCAAAATTAAAATCTAGGTCTAAAGTAATACTTGTGATAAAAAAACAAACATAAAAATAATAATAATCATCTTTTAACATATGACGAGAAGGGGGTAAGAAATTCAATTAATTTATAAAAATCTTTTGGGGGAAATAAAAAAAGGTGGGGGGGGATAATTTTTTTGTTACATATGCTAATTAAAAATTTATTAATTAAAAAGAAAAAAGGGGAAAAAGGGGTAATTTTCTGCATGTGCCAATTTGAGTTTTAAATGAAAAGGGAAAGTGTGAATTTGAAAATATATAGGAAACTAAGGGGAAAAGGGGGAAACATAAAGAGAAAGGGAAACTAAGGAAAAAGGTAGAATGAATAACTTAGTAAGGTATCTTTCCATTAAGAACTTTCTAAATTGAACTCAACTAGTAAATTAGTAAGGGGGTAAGTCATTAAAATGTGTAAGGGAATATGAGGACACCTAGGAGCGATTCTAGGAATGATTTTAGGTGGGTGAGGGAAATAGGAGTAATTAATTAATTAATGAAATTAGTTTATGGTGCAATGAAGGGGATGGGTGACACATGTATGGGGAGAATTTTTATGAATTAAATTATTGAACAATAAATTAAATGGGAATTTGGGAAAGTAAATGACTTATAAACTCTATTTAAAGGAGGGAGGAGGAGGATGGTGGATCTCTTCTATTATCCATAACGTTACGCTGCAAAAATTTAGACTTGACTGACTTAGCTTGTGGGAGTTGGGATACCCATCTTGGTGAGGAGTGGTAGCTCAGTGTTACAAGGCGAGTTGGGAGCTAGTTGTTCTCTGGTTTATTGTGTGTGTCCCCTTTGCAGCTCAGGGGGCTAAGGGGGAAGAAGAGTACCCCTACTGTTGGCTGGGAGGTACCAGTGAAGTCTCATTGGTCGACAAGAGGGAGTTGGATGAAGCGTAGGGGACAATGACTCAGAGTGGATGACTTGCGCTATGGTACGCTTACTTTGATTCTGCATGGTATATTATTATTATTCCTTATGCTTTCATTTCTGTATTTTTAAATGGGTAAAGAAAATGTTTGAATTAGCATTTCAACCGAGAACTGAAATTTTCCCCATAGACTTAAGCTCGTTGCTTGACTTGATTCCCTTGGCATTTGATCCATGAATGTTGTCACTGTCCCTTTTGTTTTTATTGATTGTGGTGAAGAGTTGCGCTTTTCTTCTTCCTCATCCCTAGTTCATCAGTCCACGCCTGAGCAGTGGGCCAGGAGATGAATCGACGATCGCCACTTCAGTGCATAGAAACCTATAGATTCTAATGCCCTACTTTTCTCTGCGTGGATGATGAGCAAAGGATGTTTTTTCCCAGTTGTCTACCTCTGTTGATTGTTCCTGATTGATTGATTGTATTGCACATTCTTGCAAATGAATACCTCTAAGTATTGTTTATCTTATTCTCTGCGATTTACAGTAACTGATTATATGACCACCTCCCCTTTTTATATTAGTTATTGCGATTGAACCTTCAAACATTGTATTTATTTCTCCCACTCCTTGACTAAGATCTAGATCATTTCATTATATTTTAAAAGAAAATTTTTACTGCATTTTTAATCGGTATAGACAAAGAATGATTATGTGTGCATACAGTCCGCATTTTCCCTTCTGACACACTTTAATTTTGATTGTGAATTCACCCTTTCCTGTGATTTTTGTTTAGCGATTGGATTCAAATGTTTCTCCCTGTGCGTCTGCGATTTTGTTGTTATCAAGTGACTGTCAGTATTATTGTTTTTCCTTCATTAAATTTTTTCTATTGTGATCTCACTTTTACTGCACATTTTTAAAACAATGTTATGGTTATCTATGGTTAAAGTACAACCATAGCAAATGATAGGCTTAGTTTAATGCCCAACAATGTATAGTTTATCGTTATTTCCTTGATTATATGCACAATGATATATTCAGTAAATTGGGTTTGTAATTGCCTTAAAATATGCCCAACTACATATATTGTATTTGTTAATTCTCATCTTATGACTCAGTGATTTCATGGAGGATATCCCAATGACCTTACCTGTTTTGATCGCCTCGAACTTACCTGACATTCTTGTTTTGAGTGCACATTCAACGCTTAGTTTTAATATTTTTTTATTCCGATTTTACTAGTTTCAATGACAGAGAACTCACATCATGTTACTATATTGTGAGAGCATGTTCTAGCTCACCCTCTCTATTAAAAAAGGAGAAGATTCCTTTATAAGTTTGAAAGATCTTTATAATGAGGAGCCGGAGGAGATATCTAACCCTTATATAGTTCATATCAATGAATATGATGCCACCCTCTCTTTTCAAAACAAAGAGCTTACTCACCTCCTTATTATAATAATAAAGAGATCATTATAAAAATACAGAGATCACCCTTAAAAAAAAACATGCTTTGAAATGATTTCTTTTAAGCAACATTGGCTTTCCATTCTTAATGAATCTCCTATTGGGACATGGACAAGTACAGTGCATTGCCAACGAGGAGAAACGTTTAAGGGAGATGGGACCAGTGGATGGAGACATAGATAGTGGTTGGAAAACCACCTTATTTAATTTCTCAGCCCCTCTCTTTTAAGGTGGATGGATACTGGGAGAGATGAACCTGTCCCAGCCTTTAGTCATAAAATTCCTATCTAGATCGAGTGCATCTTTAATATAAATTGGACTGTGTAGTTTCTAGGTAATGGTTGCTTCTCCACTGGTGTTCAAGAAGTGTTTTTCTGGGGCAACCGTTGTGTTTTGGCCGGTGCAATGGTAGCGTGTAATGGCATCATTTTGGCAGGCGTAATGGAAGTGGCAGTGTGTAATGGGGGTGAGTGACAGTGGGGTTTAAAGATGTTATGACAACGAATATCTAATGATAATGGGTGGCGAATTTTGTTGTGGGATAGCGATATTATAACGAATTAATATAATGTTAATACCCAACAAATTAATATAATGTCATTTACGCAGAGAGATATTTACACGACAAATTTAACACTGAGATATATCTACACCTAATTATTGCACTGTTGGACTACGAACTTACATTTTTGGTCTGCGTTTGACGCCTTGACAGCACTGGAGTATGTATCTTATTTCTATTGTCATACTTTTTCTATTTTATCTATTTAATCTATTTAATCTATTTGTTTTAATTGAAGAGGATAGGATTGATGAGTTATCAATCTATATTGAGTAGAAAAGTAGTACATACTTTATGATAAATATTAATTAGTATTTAATAACTTAGTAATAACTAAAATAAATGTTGAGATATTCAACTTTGAATTTAAAACCGTTGAATTCAAATCACTAGATGTGTAATGTCCCATCTTTTTATTATCTAAAAGACATTTCCATTAATGTGTATAGTTAGAAAACAAGTAATTAGACAAAGACCTAATTTTTAGATAGCAAATTTTATTTTGTCTCAAGTTAAAGGATAGCAAAATTCCTCCTTAGGAAAACGCTTTTCTGATTTGGGCATTGGAAAATAGTCACATTGAGCTAAATGTTGATAGTAATTATTTTAATGCGTACCGATTGAGGTGTTTTTTCAATATAAATGGTTGTGCAAGAAGTTAAATGTGCCATATGATTTTCTTAGTCATCAATTTCTCTTGAGTCTTGTTGACTTGTCGATTGGGTGCCTGGTGTTAGTTGTCGTGTGTTGATAGTTAATTTGGTCTCTCAGCGCATTGATTTCTTTCGTGGGTGATTGGTCTAGATATGTTGTTGTGCCATGGTTATGGTCACGCCTATTGCCTTGTGACGACATGATTCCTGATGAGGGGATTATTGCGCGCCCTTTTTGATAGAGGCAGATGATATCGTGGCCGGAGTCTGTGCTCTTGTGTGAGTGTTGTTGATCATTGTAAGTTGTTGTAGCTCTTACATTGTAACGCCTTCATGTGTTTTGTTTGCGTTCCTTGAGGTTCTAGTTGTTGTTCATCAAGGTCGATGTGTTGAGAGGGGGGATGTTTTCCCTTAGCTTGTAGGCATGCTCATTTTCGTGTCAGGTCGGTAGTCATTTCTCCTTGTTGTTTTACGCATGTTTCACCCAGTTTCCTTAGTGTCAGTGCTTGGATTCATACTTGTCTCTTTCCTATTTTGTGGGTGTGGTGCTCGTTGTCAGATGTTTTTTTTAGCTGTAATCATTGTTTTCATCCTGTTTAAGAAAACAAATTTGTAGTTCTACTTCGTTTGTAGTTGTAACGAAAGGGGTATTTACAACATACCAATATCAATACCATTGCATACCACAATGGTATGCATTGGCAATGATATACATACCAATTCCATACCAATATCAATACCAACACAATACCATACCATACCCAAGTGAAAATGATACACTGAAAATAAAGTGAGGAAAGAGGGAAAACCTCATGGGAAAAATCCCCCCTCAAGGTAAAAAAGAAAAACTACAGTTTCTAGGAAATTGTGTCCTTCACTCCAAGATGACCTCACAGAGGATGGAATTTCTGCTCAGTGAAGGTCTTGGTGAAAGTGTTTGTTGTCTGTTTTGTTGAAGGATAGAATTGTAAGTCGATGATCCCCTCATGTACTAAGTCCCAGATTAAGTGCATGTGGATCTCGATGTGCTTCATCTGCTACCTCTGAACTAGATCTCTACAGAACTTCAGAGTGCTCTGGTTGTCACACTAGATGATGATTGACTAATGAAACTGAATGCCCAACTCAGTGAGAAACTGTTGTAGCCACATAGCCTCAATGGTTGTGTTAACTACCCCTCTGTACTCTACCTCAGATGAAGATAGAGAAATGGTAGCTTTCTTCTTGTTCGACCAACAGATAGGCCCAGAACCAAGACTGAGTGAGTAACTAGATGTGGACTTGCAATCAATGGTATCGCCATCCCATTCAGAATCAATAAACCCAATTTGATCTAATGTAAAGTCTTTTGCATAATGAATCCCAAAGGTGATGGTGCCCTGTACGTATCGAAGGATATGCTTTGTAGCTTTCCAATGTAGCTCATGCGGCTCATACATGAACCTGGAAACTACACCAATTGCATATGAGAGGTTTGGTATGGAGTGTGTGAGATACAACAAGCTCCCCACTAGTTTTCTATACAGTTTGTTGTCAACCAAAGGATTCTCCCCGCCGTCCTCAAGTTTGACTCCTGATAGGAAGGGAGTCGGATAAGACTTGTAGTTTGTCATGTGAAATCTCTTAAGGAGATCTCATGCATACTTGGCTTGAGACAATTTGATGCCTAATGCATCCTAACTGATCTCAAGTCCAAGGAAGAAGTGTAGTGGGCCCATGTCCGTCATCAAAAACCTCTCATGAAGAATCCTCTTGACTACAACAATCACTGAAGTCAAGCAATCGGTGATCAAAAAATCATCGACATATAGAACTAAAAGTAGAAGTGAAACAATTGTCCTGAGCATGTATATGTTTGGGTCTGATTTACAACGTAAAAAGTTATGTGACAATAGGTAGGAATCCATATTGGTATACCATGCCCTCGTAGCCTCCTTGAGGCCATAAAGTGTCTTCTTCAGTCAACAGACCAAAGATGAGTCCTACATAAATCCCTGGGGCTACTCCATGTAGATCTCCTCAAATAGATCATTGTGAAGAAATGCATTCTTCACGTCCTTTGATGGACTTCCCATCCCTTGGCTTCTGCAATGGAAAGTTCCAATCATATGGAATCAATATTTTCTACTGGAGAGAAGGTCTCATCATAGTCAATACCATGAACCTATTGAAAGCCTTTGGCAACAAGCCTACCTTTGTATCTGCTGATTTGTCCATCCACTGCGCTCTTGGTCCTATAGACCCATATGCATTTGACAAGTTTTCTCCAAGAAGGAAGGAGAACTAGATCCCAAGTGTGGTTCTCAAGGAGGGAGTTGTACTCCTCCTGCATGGCAGATTCCCAAAAGGGATTTCTAGCAGCCTCGCCATAAGAATGTGGATATGAAGATTGAACCAAGAAAAGATGCCTCGAAGGAAATGGTTTAGTGGGAGTGAGTGCAATAGGAGGCTCATCGAAATCAGATCGAGTCCTCCTAGTATCCATTGGATCATTGACGAGATCCCTCGCATCTTGAAGAGTAGTCTATGCCCACTTGGGCCTCTGTTATGGCTCTGCAACTACATCTCAATGCTATGTCTATGTATCCGACTATACTAACTCTGAATCTAAATCTGAATCATACGATTCCTCTGAATCAGAACTCTCATCTTAAGAAGAGTTAGCATGTTCATGCTCATCATCTTGGACAGGTGGAAGAGTGAAGGTGTCTGCATGCAGCTGTTGAGGTACATGCGAGACACTTTCCTCGAATTGGACACTACACTCAATGATGAGCCGATATGAGGAAAGATCAATAAGATGATATCCCTTCACACCATCAAGGTATCCAACAAAAATGCACTCAGTGCTCTATGTATCAAGTGCCTTCTTCTTTTCAAAGGGAATCTGGTCCCATGCACAAGAACCAAAAATGAAAAAGTGGGTCACTTCTGGTTTGAGGGTGCTCCAAGCCTTGTAGGGGATCATATCCTTGACAGATCTATGGGGACATCTATTTTGGATGTATGTTGCACAATTAAGTGCTTTGGCCCATACTCTCTGTGGTAGTGACTTTGCATGCAACATGTAAGATGCCATATCCTTTAGAGATCGGTTTTTCCGCTCAACAACTCCATTTTGTTGCAGAGTATAGGGAACTATATGCTGCAACTAAATCCATACCTCATGCAAAAGATTGTGGATATCATGATTCACATACTCTCCCCCATTATTAGTTCATAGGACTTTGATCTTTTTTTCGAACTGTGTCTCAACCAAGGCTTTGAAATCTTTGAGGTGTTGAAATACCTCGGATTTTTTTCTAAGAAAGTAGATCCAAGTGAAACGTGAGAAATCATCAACAAAAATGAGAACAAACCTCACTTTTATAATGGATGGATGCGGAAAAGGACCCATAAGGTCACTATGGATCAGTTCTAAAGGTGCGAAAGCTCGCTGAGACTTTCCTTTTGTCGAATTTCTCTTGAGGGTGTGTCCCGAGAACACATCCCTCACATACTCCCTTGGAGAAATGGATGTCTGGTACGCCATCAACTAAATTGTGCTTGCTAAGTTGTTGCATGTATATGAAATACAATTTTCCAAACCTTTTGTGCCATATCCTACTACTTTCATTAACATGAGTAAGTAGTAAAGAAGAATCAGGTTCAATGAATTCATAAAATGTATACAATCTAGACTTGTGATTTACCTCACTGGTAGCAACCCTGGAGTTGGTTTACATGTCGTATATGTCCATGACATTTGGTGTGAATAGGAATATCTTTCTGATGCCAAAATTGTTCATCTGATATATGGAGAGAATGTTGAAAAAAAGTTTGGGAACATGAAACACATTCTCAAAGCTTTCATTGGTGAGTTCAATCCTTCCTTTGCCACTGACTTCGACATAAGAGTTGTCCCCCATTAGAATAGGAATACCTTTGAATGCATACAATGAATAATAGACTTCTTTTGAGGCATCATGTGATGTGATGCTCCTAAATCTACGATCCAAGCATCAGGAGAGGGGTTGATGGTAATCAAAGCATGGATATAATTGCCTTCCTTGGAATTCGGATCTTTTGGCTTCTTCTTCTTTGCACCCTCGGGGATGCAATCTCCAAGGTTGTTTGTTGAATAATTTGAGACAACATATCTATTTGTTTTTTCATGCATGTGGATTTTGAATGGAATCCTTTGTGACAGTATGTGCATTTCTCTCCTTTTCCTCCCTTTTCTCCTTTGGATCCGAAGGCATCAGTGAAGGGTTTTGTGTACCCTTCCTTCTTCGTTTTTGCATGATATTTCTGCTTATATTTATCTTTATATTTCTAATATTTTTGGCTGCCATCATGCACAGTGAGTGCATGCACCCTTGGGCCTTTGATTGTACCCATGTTGACGAGCTTGGTTTGGTCTTGTGTCAGGGATTCGATGAAGTCCTCAAGAGAAGGCATATTCCAGGTGGCTCCAGAGGTGAATCTAACAGTATGGAATGTAGATATGAATACATAGAATTCAGGACCAATCTTGGAGAGAATGGTGAGAACCATTTGTTTCTCCTCCTTCGATTTATCAACCCTGGAAGATTTGAGTTGCAACAGTAAATCCTTGAATTTTCTAAAGAAATCTTGGATATTCTCAAATATTTTTGGATCTAATGTGAGTATTTCCACCTCCATAATGTGTCCCCTCATATCATCCTATTTTCTAAATATCCCTTCCAATATGGTCCAAACTTCATTGGGAGTCTTACAGGAAGATATATGAAAAAGGAGATCGGGAGAAATAAGACTGCAAATTGTTCCAAGTGCCTCATCCATGCGATTTAAGTAGTATGTTGGATCTATATCTATATTCATGATTGACCTGTACAACCCTCTGTACCAGATATGTATGGATATTTTATCCTTCCATGCAAAATAGTTGTAATGTGTAAGGATGAATTCTTTTTGGAATTCCATCTTTCCGATGTCTTCAATCTTTTGTACCTGCAAAAACATTTGGTGTAGATTTTTCTTAGCAGTCTGTCAGCTCTGATACCATGAAAATGTGTTGAACCTGAACAAAATAGATCTGGCTAAATAATAATACACACATTTGCAGAGAGAATTGAAGAAAGAAGAAGAAGGAAAGAAAGAATGGAAAAATTCTCATTAACCGTTATGAATAATGAATAATTTACCTATTATATACTTTGTATAACTCAATGAGTTCGACTTGAGGTGAACCAATGTGACATAGTGGTGGTATAGAGTGATATGGACAGGCGCCATTATTTACAAAATTTAACTTCCACCTATTCTAGTCTCTCAAGCAGTTATAGGAGTGAACTACCACCTAGTTGAGTCAGTCAGTCAACTAGTCTTCAGTTAATTGACTGAACGAAGAGTAGTGAGGAGTTAACTCAAGGAATCAAGGCTAATGTGCTACTTTGGTGATGATACCAAGGCAATGTCGAATTAGCATGGTGATGATCCCAATTTTTCATGATGATGATCCCAATGCAACATCTAAACTCAGCTCAACTAGTCAAACTAAAGTGTCAAATGAAAGATAATATTCTCCCCTAAAATATAGGAGACTAGATAATGACTAATTATGAATAATAAACAAGGAATAACCTTAGGAAAAATAAATCGTAGGTCCGTGTGAAGTAAATCCAACAAGGAGGATGATGGATCTCTTCTGTTATGTGTAACGTTACGATGCATAAATTTAGACTTGACTGACTTAGCTTGTGGGAGTTTGTAATATACCAGATATAAAAAGTATGCAGAACAGAAATAAAATGCTAGAAATGGAAAAATAATAGTAATATAACCATCATAATCTCCACAATAAAACATAAATGATATAAGAAAAACAACAAAAATAGCACTTTGATTCATAAAGCAATGTTCACGAGCCTCTTCAAGGGGGCAACCTCTAGTTGAGCAGAGCTTTGTTACAATAATATCCAAGCTAGGGTTTTCATACCCTCGACCCCTATTTATACTAAATATGTCTATCAAGAGAAGCATCTAGAGGAAGATCCTTCTAGAAGAGGAAGCTTCTATTAGGTCTTCTTACATCCACCTTATTCTATTTTATTGAAAGGCCTTATTAATATTGACCTTTATTACATCTGAATATATTTATCTACCTATGTGCAGGTTAGGACCCTAACATGTCTACCCCCTTAAAAAAAACCTTGTCTTCAAGGCTTGAGATGTGGAAACTGTTGCAGAATGGTAGTTGGTTCCCAAGTGGCATCTGTTGGACTTGTATCTTTCCACTAGACTAGCACTTCCTTGATGGTTCTCTGATGCAGGCAACGCTCACGCTAATCCAAAACTGCTTCTGGCTATAGCCAAATGGATCCTTCTTCAGCTAACTCGGGAAGGTTGGTTTGAATTTGGCACCTATTTCCAATCACCTTCTTTAAGCATGTAACATGAAAAACATGATGTAGCTTCGAATGACTGGGCAGAGCTAACTGATAGACGACTTGTCCCACACGCTTGAGAACTGTATAAAGACCATAAAATTTGGGCGCTAGCTTCTGACAATGCTTGGCCTTGATGGAAGTTTGCTTGTATTGTTACATTCACAGAAACACCTGATCCCCTTCTACAAATTGACGTTTAGAGTGACCTTGATCTGCTTGTTGCTTCATGTGATTCTATGCCATGACCAAGTTATCTTTGAGGGCATGGAGAATAGCCTCTCAAACTATAAGTGTTTGGTCAACTTCCTAGACCTTCAAGGTACCCAGTAAGTATGAGAGAACTGAAGGTGGCTTCTATCCATATTCCACTTCAAAAGGAGTCATGCGTGTAGCTATATGGTAGGAAGTGTTGTACCACCATTTAACTATGGGTAACCATTGAGCCCACTGATTTTTTTTTTAAGAGGAAAAACACCTTATATATGTTTCCAAACACTTGTTGACAACTTCCGTTTGGCCATCAGTCTAGGGATGATAAGTTGTGCTGAGATGCAATTGGGTGCCATGTAGCTTGAACATTTCTTGCCAAAAATTGCTTGTGAAAGTTGGGTCATGATTAGAAACAATAGAGTGTGGCATGCCATGAATCTTGAAGACTTGGTCCATGAAAATTTGAACCACCATGGATGCAGTAAATGAGTGTTGAAGAGCACAGAAATGAGCATACTTGGAAAGGCGATCTAGAACCACCATTATGACTGATTTATTTCCCGATTTGGGTAAGCCGGTAATAAATTCCATAGAGATATCCTTCCAAATAGCAAGTGGAATCATAAGTGGTTGTAGTGTGCTCGAATATTTGACTGTTTCTCCCTTGTTATGTTGAGACAAATCACATTCAATGACAAAATTATGGATGTCCTGTTTCATACCATCCTAGAAAAAAGAACGTTTGACCCTATCATAGGTTTTGGTGAACTCAGAGTGCCCCACTGTGGGTGTAGCATGAAGCTCAGAAAGTACAGTGGATTTAAACTTTGCTTGTTTACTTAAATACAAATGGCCTTTGTATCGAAGCTCATCTTGGAGCCAAGAGTACCTTGGGGGAGCTAGAGCATTGGTCTGCAATTGTTGGATTAGATGTGAAATTTTGGGATGTTGTAGCCATTCCTGGTGAATAGCTTGGAGCCAATCTGGTACAATGAAGGAAAGAGAAAAAAGGGATCCTTCTTCTTCATATTTTTGGGAAAGTGCATCTGCCACCACATTGTCTTTTCCTTTCTTGCAAATGATCTCATAATCATATCCAAATATCTTAGTCACCCATTTTTGTTCTTCGAGGAGGATAGCATTGTTCCAGAAAGTACTTGAGGCTTTGATGGTTTTTCTTAATTTGGCAACGTTTCCCCAAGAGATAAGGGTGTCACAGATCAATGAAATGAAAAATAGCCAATATTTCCTTTTCATAGATGGGTTTTCCTAGATTCCTTTTAGATAGTTTCTTCCTAGTGAATGCCAAAGGTCAACCCCCTTGCATAAGGACAGCACCATTTCCTTTCCCTGAAGCATCACATTCCAACACAAAGGTCTTTGTGAAATTAGGAAGGGCCAGAACCAGAGTGGCGCACATGGCCATCTTCAAGGTTTGGAAAGCTTGAGAAGTGGATGGAGTCCAAGTGAAAGAGTTCTTTTTTAGGAGAGGAGTGAGAGGTGCTGCAATATTTCCATAATTCTTAACAAACTTGCGATAATACCATGTTAAGCCTATAAATCCACGCAATCTTTTGAGAGTCTTTGGGTGTGGCCAGTCTTGCATAGCTTCAATCTTTTTTGGATCCACCCTGATGCCATCCTTGCCAACTAGATGACCCAAGTATTTTACTTCTGAGGCACCAAAAGAACATTTAGATTGTTTTAGGAAAAGTTGGTGTTGAGAGAGTAGATGAAGAACTCGATCCACATGAGTAAGATGGTTTATCCAGGTTTTTCTATAGATGAGGATATCATCAAAGAAAACTAAGACAAAATGACAGAGAAAGGGATGGAAGACATGATCCATGAGGCTTTGGAAGGTGGAGGGGGCATTACACAAGCCAAAGGGCATGACCAAAAACTCATAGTGGCCCTCATTAGTTTGAAAGGTTGTCCCGGGAATGTCTACCTCTTTCATACGTATCTGGTGATAGCTCGAGAGAAGATCAAGTTTAGTAAAGAATTGGGCACCACTCAATTCATCCAGGAGGTTATCAATGACAGGGATGGAAAATTTGTCTTTAATGGTCAGTTTGTTGAGGGCACGGAAGTCAGGACACATTCTCCAAGAACCTTCTTTCTTTAGGACCATGACTATAGGAGAAGAGTAAGGGCTCATACTAGGGCAGATAATGCCTACATTAAGGAGTTCCTGGACCATTTTATCAATTTTGTTTTTTTGTGAAAAGGGGTGGCGATACAGACGGATATTGGGAGGAAGGCTTCCGGGTACAAGGGGAATGGAATGATCATGAACACCATGGGAAGGAGGTAGTCCTTGGGGAGTGGAAAATACCATTTGACATTTAGAAAGGAGGGCTTGGAGGTCTTATGGCACTGGGGGTGTATCTATTGCTTATATGGCATGGAGTTGGGAAATGACACCAGAATGACCTTTTTTGAGCATCTTTTCCATGTGATGGGAACTAATGACCTCAGGTGAACCAACAATGATGCATTGGAATCTATATTGGTGCCCTTCTTGGTCGAATTGCATGGTTAATTCATTAAAATACATGAGAATCAGACCCAAATTACTTAGCTAGTATGTACCCAAAACAATGTCACAACTGCCCATGTCGATAGAAAACATATGGGATTTTAGGTGGTAGTCATCGATTTGGAGATGCACATTTTCACAATGCCCTCCACATTTCATGGAACCACCATTAGAAATCATGATTTTGAAATTGTTGATGGCATGGATGTAGCAATGAGTTTCTTGGTCAATGAGGCAAAGAATAAAATTATGGGTGCTTTCACTATCAACTAGAATGATGACCTTCTGATGCTTGATGTAACCAATTAACTTGAGAGTTTGGGGGGCGAAGAAGCCAATGAGAGCATTGACGCCAATGATCAGTTCCACTTTGGGAGGGTCTGAGGGACAGATTATGTCAATGATTTTAGGTGACTCAGACACAAGGGGAGTTTCAATATACTCTTCCGAAATATCCTCAGAGATGGCCATAAAAATATTTTGTTCCTTACACTTGTGTCATGGGAAATATTTGTCATCACAATTATAACAAATGCCTTTGAGTTGGCATTCATCCATTTCATCCCTGGTCAATTTTTGGATCTTTAATGGGGTGGAGGGAGTAGTGGGATTTACAGGTTTAGGGCGAGGGATAAAGGAGGGTTTACAATTTTGAGAGGATACAACCTGTTGTTCTTCTTTAGATTTTTTAGTATCCTCCACCCAAATCGAAGGTCGATCCATGAGGACATCGGCCCGAATCTCATCCTTGAGGCCACTGATAAAACACTCTCGAAATAAAGCATCAGTCATGCCCTCTGTTCGAAAATTTAGGCGCTCAAAGGCAGCTATGAAGTCTTCTACTGTTCTTGATTGTTTCAACTTTTTCAAATGGCCCAAATGGTTGGTGTCAGTGTCAAAGCATTCATAAAGATCAGTCACAAATTGGGTCCAAGAAATATACCCTTGACAAGAATTTTTTCTCCATTGCCACCATTGCCAACGTTCTTGATCTATATGGAGAACACCATAGTGGAGTTTGGCCAAGTCATCTATAATGCCATATAAAGAGAAATAATGTTCCATTTGGGTTACCCAACTAGTGGGGTCCAAACCATCAAATTTGGTCACATCCACACGTAGAAGGCGTAGGTCACGTTGAAAGTAATGATGATGAAAGGTATGGGAATGGGAGGAATGTTCACCTTCATTATTTGGAGGTGCGTTAGAGAAAGGGTCATCTATAGGGATCTTGAGTTTGGTGCAGCATGATGCAAAGTCAGATTCAAGCTGGGTGGTCAGCTCTTGTTTGACTTCCTCCATTGAGGACTACATGGTTGTATTTATGGTTGTATTGATGGATGTATTGATGGAGGCAACAGTGGCACTAAGTTGTTTCACTTATTTTTGGGTCTCGAGGATACCAGATTGCAAGGTGTTGAAGCAAGCTTCCAGATCTTGGCTACGGGTATGGGCCATGAGGATGGGTGAACTGAAAAGGGGCGGGCGGGGTCAAAAAATTTTACCGAAAAATGATATGGATGAATGTGATAAGGGTGAAGTGATGAATCCAAAGTAATAGGTCTCAAATAATGGTGAAAAACTTTCCAAATATATATATATATATATATATATATATATATATATATATATATATATATATTTACACATGTGGAGTTATACTCCGATTTGAAGAATACTACAACGATGAAATCCCCAAATGATTAACTAGTAAGAAAAGTGTAGTGATTTGGCAACCCAAACATAGTTGTGCGACAACAGATCTTGTATGTTTTAATTTTTTTATGTTTCTGTCCCCCAAGGGTTAGGTATTCAAGGGTTCTACAGACAAGGGTTTTCCCTATCCTATAGCTCTCTGATATACGTGCAGGGTCCAAAAATAGTACTTGGCCCAATATCTCAGGGCACTAACTAAGGAGGATAGACCGTACCCCTAATCGTACTACCCGACTACCTAGGTACTAGAGAGTATCTTCCCGAGTGCTATTCTTGGTGACACTATAGAAGTCAGGTGGCTGATCGATTTATCTAAAGAGAGCTTCAAGAAATCTAGGCCGATCCATACACAGGTGTTGTCTGATGTGCTACCACTCAAAGGGGTACCAACAGGGGTTACAAGGGTGGCCATCAGATGTGCGTTTAAGAACCACTTGTATTTCTTGTGTGTATGAATTCCTCAACCACGGGTTTATGCGCGTAATGATAGATCTCTGTGGCTTAAAGACGTCGAAATACGTCTCTACCCTGAAAAAAAATTACCACAATTTCTGCCAAGGAAAGTGCTCTGATACCACTTGTAATATACCAGATATAAAAAGTATGCAGAACATAAATAAAATGCTAGAAATGGTAGAATAACAGTAATATAACCAACATAATCTCCACAATAACACAAAAATGATATAATAACAAAAACAGAAATAACACTTTGATTCAAAAAGAAATGTTCACGGGCCTCTTCAAGGGAGCAACCTCTAGTCGAGTAGAGCTCTATTACAATAATCTCCAAGCTAGGGTTTTCATACCCTCGACCCTTATTTCTACTAAATATGTCTATCAAGAGAAGCATCTAGAGGAAGATCCTTCTAGAAGTGAAAGCTTCTATTAGGTCTTCTTACATCCGCCTTATTCTATTTTATTGAACGGACTTATTAATATTGACCTTTATTACATCCAAATATATTTCTCTACCTATGTGTGGGTTAGGACCCTAACAGAGTTGGGATACCCAACTCGGTGAGGAGTGGTAGCTCAGCCTTGCGAGGCGAGCTGGGAGCTAGATGTTCTCTGGTTTAGTGTGCATGGCCCCTTTGTGGATTAGGGGGATAAGGGGGAATAAAAGTACCCCTAGCATTGGCGGGGAGGTAACGGTGAAGTCTCATCGGTCAGCAAGAGGGAACTGCACAGAGCGTGCAGGACAACGACTCAGAGCAGACGACTAGGGTTACAATACGCTTACTTTGATTTTGTATGGTAGATTATTATTATTCCTTATGATTTAATTTATGTATTTTTAAATGGGTAAAGAAAATGTTTGACTTAGCATTTCAACCAAGAACTTGAATTTTCCCCATAGCCTTACGCTCGTTGCTTGACTTGATTCCCTTGGCATTTGATCCCTGAATGTTGTGACTGTCCCTTTTGGTTTTATTGATTGTGGTGAAGAGTTGTGATTTTCTTCATCCTCATCCCTAGTTCTTCAGTCCACGCTTGAGCAGTCATCCAGGAGCCGAATTGACAGTCATCACGTTGGTGAATAGTGACCTATAGATTCTAATTCCCTTCTTTTTTGTGTATGGATGATGAGAGAAGGATGTTTTTTCATAGATGTCTACCCATGTTGATTGTTCCTGGTTGATTGATTGTATTGCACATTCTTGCGACTGAATACCTCTGAGTATTGTTTATCTTCTTCTTTGCCATTTACAGTAAATGATTATATGACCACCTCCCCTTTTTCTGTTAGTGATTGTGATCGAAACTTCAAACATTGTATTTATTTCTCCCACTCCTTGACTGAGATCTAACTGATTTCATTATATTTTAAGAGAATTGTTTTACTGCATTTTTAATCGGTATAGACAGAGAATGATTATGTGTGCATACTGTCCACATTTTCCCTTCTGACACACTTTAATTTTGATTGTGAATTCACCCTTGCCTACGATTTTTCATTTAGAGTTTGGCTTCGGATGTTTCTCCCTCTGGGTCTATGATTTAGTTGCTATCAAGTGGTTGTTGGTATTATTGTTTTTCTTTGACTAAAATTTTGGTATTGCGATCTCACCTTTACTGCACATTTTTAAAACAATGTTATGGTTATCTATGATTAAAAGACAACCATAGCGAATGATAGGCTTAGTTTAATGCCTAGCGATTTATAGTTTATCATTATTTCCTTGATTATATGCACAACGATATATTCAATAAATTGTGTTTGTAATTGCTTTAAAATACGCCCAGCTACATATATTGTATTTGTTAATTCTCATCTTATGAATCAATGATTTCATGGAGGATATCCCAACGACCTTACATGTTCCGATGGCCTCAAACTTATGTGACTTTATTGTTTTGAGTGCACATTTAATTCTTAGTTTTAATATTTCTTTATTTCAATTTTACCAGTTTCAATGAAAAAGAACTCACATCAGGTTACTATATTGCGAGATCACGCTCCACCTCGCCCTCTCTATTAAAAAAGGAGAAGATGACTTTATAAGTTTGAAAGAGATTTATAAGGAGGAGTTGGAGGATATCTCTAACCCTTATATAGTTCATATCAATGAATATGATGTCGCCCTCTCTTTTAAAAACATAGATCTTACTCACCTCCTTGTTATAATAATAGAGAGCTCATTATAAAAATAGAGACCTCACCCTTAAAAAAAAGCATGATTTGAAATGCTTGCTTTTAAGTAGTAGAGGCTTTCCATTCTTAATGAATCTCCTACTGGGACATGGACAAGTAGAGTGCATTGCCAACGAGGAGCATATTTTAAGGGATATGGGGCCAATGGATGGAGACATAGATAGTGATATGAAAACCACCTTATTTCATTTCTCACCCCCTCTCTTTTAAGGTGGATGGATACTGGGAGAGATGAACATGTCCCTGCCTTTAGTCATAAAATGCCTATCTAGATCAAGTGCGTCTTTAATATAAATTGGACTGCGTAGTTTCTAGGTAATGGTTTCTGCTCCACTGGTGGTCGTGAAGCATTTTTCTGGGGAAACCATTGCATTTTGTCCGGTGCAATGGCAACGTGTAATGGCAGTTATTTGGCAAGTGTAATAACAGTGGCAGTGTGTAATGGGGACGAGTGACAGTGGGGTTTATAGGTGCTATGATAGTGAATATCTAATGATAAGTGACGAAATTTGCTTTAGGATAAAGATATCATAACGAATTAATATAATGTTAATACCCAACAAATTAATATAATGTCATTTACACAAAGAGATATTTACACGGAGAATTTAAGATTGAGATATATCTACACCTAATTATTTCATTATTGGACTGCGGACTTACATTTTTGGTCTATGTTTGATGCCTTGACAGCGCTGGAGTATGTATCCTATTGATATTTTCATAGTTTATCTATTTATCAATTTCATATATTTAATATATTTGTTTTAATTCAAGAGGATAGGATTGATGAGTTATCAATCTATATTGAGTATAAAAGTAGTACATACTTTATGATAACTATTAATTAGTATTTAATAACTTAGTAATAACTAAAATAAAGTTTGAGATATTCATCTCTGGATTTAAAACAATTGAATTCAAATCACTAGATGTGTAATGTCCCATCTTTCTATTATCTAAAAGACATTTCCATTAATGTGCACAGTTAGAAAACAAGCAATTAGACAAAGATCTAATTTTTAGATAGAAAATTTTTATTTTGTCTCAGGTTAAAGGATAGAAAAATTCCTCCCTAGGAAAACACTTTTCTGATTTGGGCATTGGAAAATAGTTACATTGAGCTAAATGTTGATAGTAATTATTTTAATGCATACTTATTGAGGTGTTTTTGCAATAGAAATGGTTCCACAAGAAGTTAAATGTGTCGTATGATTCTCTTAGTCATCAATTTCCCTTGAGTCTTGTTGACTTGTTGATTGGGTGCCTGGGGTTAGACGTCATGTGTTGACAGTTCATTTGGTCTCCTAGCGTGTTGATTTCTTTCATGGGTGATTAGTCTAGATATGTTGTTTTTCCATAGTTACGGTCACGCCTATCACCTTCTGATGACATGATTCCTGATGAAGGGATTGTTGTGTGCCCTTTTTGATAGAGGTGGATGATATCGTGGCCAGAGTCTGTGCTCCTGTGTGAGTGTTTTTTATCGTTGTATGTTGTTGTAGCGCTTGATTTGTAACTCTTTCATGCATTTGGTTCGCGCGCCTTAAGGTTCTACTCATTGTTTGTCAATGTCGATGTGTCAAGAGGGGGGATGTTGTCCCTTATCTTGTAGGTGTGGTCATGTTCGTGTCAGGCAGGTAGTAGTTTCTCCTTGTTGTTTTATGCATGTTTCGCTCAGTTGACTTAGTGTTAGTGCTTGGATTCATAGTTGTATTTTTCCTATTCTGTGGGCGTGGTGCTCGCCATCAAATGTGGTGTTTAGTTGTAAGCGTTGTTGTCGTCCTGTTTAAGAAACAAATGTGCATTTATGCTTCTCTTGTAGTCATAACTAAAGGGGTCTTTACAACATACTAATATCAATATCATTGCATACCACAATGGTATGCATTTGCAATGATATACATACCAATACCCTACCAATAACCTACCAATACCAATACCAACACAACACCATACCATACCAATACGAATAACATTACCAATACCATTGCAAAAAATGGCCAACAAAGTTTTCTTGAAAATCGACCTCATCTTCAGAAGTTGCACTATGATTAATTTTCCAAAAACCTAGTGTTGGAGATACATAGGGGCCCCATTATATGAAAAATGGTGCTCTTAATCCATCACAACTGACAGTTCATGAATCTAATTCTCGGTTTGATTTTTATCGTGAGTTGCAACTCGCCTCCTCAATCCATTTAGGGACATGTGGTCAATTTGGTCCAGGGGCATAAAATCCAAACCAAGTAGCATAAAAAAAATTCATAAGATACAACAAGTATTTTCGGCCACGACCCATATGACTACACTAGCTAAAAATACCTGACACGGTGTTCTTGAAAATAAACCTCCTCTCTAGAAATTGCATAGTGCCTCATTGACCAAAACCCTAGTTATGGAGATACTCCAAAAAATGTTTTTTTGGTCGACATAATGATAGTTTAAGAGACCTAATAGCTAAAACCCAATGTTTTGGATCCAATGCAACTGATTGTACATGCAACTAAGTCCTGGTTTGATTTTATTGATAGTTGCAACTCGCCTCCTCAAGCCATTCAAGGACATGTGGCCAATTTGGTCCCGGGGCATAAAATCCAAACCAAGCATCATAATAGAACTACTTAAGTTTCCGCAAGTATGTTTAGCTAAGGACCATGTAATTACACTAGCAAAAAACATCTGATAAAGTGTTCTTGAAAATCGACCTCATCTTCAAAAATTGCACTATGCCTCATTGACCAAAAGCCTAGTGCCGGAGATACTCCAACAAATGGTTTTTTGGTTGACAAAAAGATAGCTTAGGGGCCCCACTAGATGAAACCCAATTCTCTTAATCAAATTCAACTGATGGTTTGTGCATCTGAGTCTTGGTTTGAGTTTTATCGCGAGTTGGAACTCACCTCCTCAATCCATTTAGGACATGTGGTCAATTTGGTCTGGGGGCATAAAATCCAAACCGAGTAGAATAACAGAGTTATGTAAGCTCCCACAAGTCTATTTGGCCAAGTTAAACATGACTACACTATCCAAAAATACCCGACACAATGTTCTTTAAAATCGACCTCCTCTTCAGAAATTGCACTATGTCTCATTGACCAAAATCCTAGTGTTGTAGATACTCCAAGAAATTGTTTTTTAGTTGACGAAATGATAGTGTAGGAGCTCCAATAACTGAAAACTGGTGGTATGGATCCAATGCAACTGACTATTCGTGCATTTGATTTCTGTTTTGAGTTTTAGCGATGGTTGCAACTCACCTCCTCAATCCATTCAAGGACATGTGGCCAATTTGGTCCCGGGGCATAAAATCCAAACCAACACTAGTAAATATGGGCAGATTATTCCATGAAATTTTTCCAAGTTTCCATTATTTTCATTTTTATTTTAAATTGGGTGGGATTTTCCTCTCTATAGAGAC